>JABUQX010103265.1:15000-23121 GCA_015478945.1 Trachelipus rathkii | reverse complement strand
TGGATTTCCTAATTGCAAAATGCTGTGCTTAACTATATGTGCGGTTGTACGTTGCTTTAAAGATGCCAATTTCAACCCAAAGTTCACAAATGTCAATTGAGTACGCACTGCGTCATGTCCCATAGATCAAATTTTCCATTCAGGTGGGCTTAGCTCTTTCTTAATGTGTACTTGCATGACTTGTTATGGTGTTTTTATTAGTAATTGTCTTTTATTGAGTAACATAGACAAAGATTTAGATTTAATCTCATTTTGCAATATATTTCGGTTTTAGGCTGCGCATTAAAAATTTTTTCAGCAATTTATGATATGAATGTAATGGTGCCTTTTAAAACTTTCTGAGTGTTTTTTTATGCTTTATGTTCACCACGAATTTAACTGTACGTTTAGTTGTTTTTTTAATTATTCTGCCTCCTCTTGAAAATGGTTCTGCCCTGCTTGCCCGTGATGGTACATGTTTAAAAAAAAAAAAAAAAAAAAAAAAAAAAAAAAAACCATCAACACTATGCTTTATTTAACTGCATTAGGACACAGATAATCCATAAATCTTTGCTCACATACGTATGATTAGGGTTAAGGTTAAACTAAATCAATGGTTACAAGATAAGTGCATTTGCCTTTCGAGTCCTGATGTGGGTGGGAGTCATCAAATTTTTGATGATTGCTATTTTCTAACAAAGGTTACTTTTTTATCTTTAAAAAAAATCCTAAGTTAATAATTTCAATTATATGCAAGCATGGCTACTATATATATATATATATATTATATATTAATTAATATATATATTTATATATTTATATATCATTATATATATATATAATATTTATATATTATATAATAGTATATATATATATATATATAATATAATATATATATATATATATATATAGATATTTATTTTTAATTAATTATTTTATTTAAGTTAAAGAACAAACAATAATATATATATTTATATATAATATATATATATTTATTATATATCTTATATTATTATATATTTATATATATATATATATTATATATATATATATATTGGTAAATACTTAACGGGCTAATGGAACGGGATGGCCAGATCAAATAAAAATTTGCGCATGTAGCCTCTTTGATACATAATAGATGTATTTATGGGCGAACTAAAATTTTTGTTGCGTAGGTATGACCTGGTCTAACCTACCAATCTACCTAATTAAGCTTATCTAATCTAGCCCTAACTTAACTTAACCCAACACCTAGCTAAGCCTAACTAACAATACCTACCTAACCTACCTCATTTCACTCTTAGACAGGAAAAAAATCACTAGAAATCTATTTAGGTATTCATAGGCTTGTTGGAATTTTTTTTTCGATCAACCTCCAGTTCCGTGTGGTCATTTAGGTAAATTTGTCTTATATATATATATATATATATATATATTATATATATAGAATATATATATATATATATATAATATATTATATTATTATATATATATATAGAGAGAGAGAGAGAGAGAGAGAGAGAGAGAAGAGAGAGAGAGAAGAGAAAGATATTCACACCTCATGGCATAGCCCTATTCAACGAGGGACTTCTATAGGTATTAATGTCTGTATCCGACGAGGGATTCAAAACCTACCTATGTTGTCGTGACTCAGTCTAGCTTACCGTTTTAAATGTCTTCTTTGACATGTTTTCATTCTTAATTAGATTTTATTTTCTAATGTCTTACAATCTTAAAGTCTGCTTTATAAGAAATTTATCGTTTTTTAGCAGAAAAATGTATATATGGTGTGTTTTTATGTTTGTGTAACATTCCTATGACCTGTGGTTCCTGTATTTTTGACATGGGAAAATTCCTGAAGGACAGGTACTAGAATTTTCCTGCGCTATCCTGAAGGATATTTTTTAGGATTTATCCTTCAGAAAAATTCCCACTGGAATTTTTATAAATCCAATATGGATTTGTCCCAATGGATAAAGATCATCCGGAAACCTGTAGGAAATTTGGCCATTCCATATGGTCCATAAATTTCCAGTACGCTTCCCCACAGGACCTTTTTTGCTGGGTCTAACTACTACATAAAACAATTCTCAAGAACCAAAGTCATCTATGTATATAGTCTATATATATATTATATATATAATATATATATATATATATTATTATATATTATATATAATATTATATATATATAATATATATATATATATGATATATAATATATTCTAGTATATATATATATATATGTTATATATATTATATAGAATATATATATATATATATATAATTATATATATTATTATATATATATATATATATATATATATATATATTGAGTATATAGTATATATTATATTATACCCACAGGGAATAAACAAAATACAAATTACAAAACGACGCACTTACTTTCGAGGAAATACGCCTCTCTCGCAGGCCATAGATAAAACTATATAAAATTAAGGACAAAATTATTTCTAAAATAGTTGGATTAAATGATTCTCTTTGAAATTTAATTATAAGATTATTTGAAAAATTTAAGAATAAAATTGGTAAAGTCATCAAGAGCATTGTATAGTAAAATGTTAAAATTATTTACAATCTTGATTAAAAAATTCTGATAATTGTCTTTTGTAAGCGTCTATGACGGGAGATATCAGCTCTATATTTGCAACATCGATCCTGTGTTCCTTCTCTTCTCTATGCTTTTGCAGGTGAGTGAACGTCAACAAATTTTTGAGAGTAAAGATGGTTGTATTTTCCGCTTTTCAAATCAAGTTTCTCCAATATATAAAGAGCCTCAAATCTTGCTAGGTCTTTATACTCACAATTTTTAATTTCTTGATCTCATATTTAATTTTGTTGGATTTTTTTTAGTAGGCAGTTGGGGACCACCTGAAACAAGCATAAATCTTTAGGGTATGTACCTTTTAAATTGTCAGTTAGAAAGCACTATTATCTTAGTTTAAAAGATACATACCTATACACAATCTTACTCTCTAAAAATTTGCGACCGTAACTCATCTCTGCAAAAGCATAGAGAGAGAAGACATGGATCGATGTTACAAATAAGAGCTGAATATCTCCTCTATAGTATGCTTCACAAAAAACAATGATTAGATCTTTTCTAACTAAGAATGAAAATAATCTTAATGTTTTAAATCTTATTCTTGGTGAATTTACAATTTTTTCTATTTTTTTAAAATTTTTCAAAAACTTATATTTTATGAACATATCTAAATAACATCACTCACAACAACAAACTATTTTACACCTATTTGTCCTTAATTTTATTGGAAACTGTTTTACGAGCTGGATTGCGTGGGAGCCGGTTATCTCTTGAAAGTATATCGTGGTTTTTGTAATTTTTCTCTGTTTTTATTTTTATGTTGGGGTTTATAATAATACTATATTCACACGTTTATTGTGTTTTCCCTTGTTTATATATATAATATATATATATTATATTATTATATTATATATATATATTATTATTATATAGTATTGTATATATAATTATATATTAATATATAAAAGAGAGAAGTTTTGATGAATAGAGAGATTTTAAAAGATGAACTTCTGACACGCTTTGCGGTTTTTAGAGAATTGACAACGCGGTTGCGGGTTGCAGTTGCGGTTGCAGTTGCAGTGCAGTGCGGTTGTGATAGAACCGTAGACAATCGCGGTTGCGTGTGCGGTTGCGGTTGTCAAAAATATGTGCTGCTGCTTCGCATTTGCGGGTTGGGGTTGCGTTATTCGATCAATCACTATTTATAAATATATATATATTTATATATATATATAATAAATATATATTATATATAATATATATATTATATTATATATATTTATATATATATATATTTATATATATATTATATATAATATAATATTTGGCATTAAAATGTGGCTTCAACTTATATATATTTTATAATTTATTATACTATTATTATATATTAATATATATTATATATATAGCTATAATATATATATATATATATATAGATGATATATCATATATATATATATAATATAAATATTATTATATATATAGTATATATATATTATAGATTATATAATATATATTATATATATTATATATATATATATATATATTATTATATATATATTTATATATATATATATTGCATAAAATAGATTTATTAATATATATTAATTATATATATATAATATATATATATATATATATTATTAATATTATATATATATATATATATATAATACTTATAATATATATATATATATATAATTATATATTTATATATATATATATTTGGATAAAAAATTTCAACTAATTATTTATATATATATATAATATATATATATTATATATAAATATATATATATAATATATATTATAATAGTAATATAATATATAATATTATATTATACTATATATAATATATTTAGATATATAATATAATATCTATATATTATATATATTTATATTTAATATATATATATTATATATATTATATATATATAATAATATATATATTATATATTTATATATTATATTATATATATATATATATAATATACTATTAAATATTTAAAATTACAATTTTGCGTAGATAAATAGTATTAGATAGCTAAAAATTCCGCTCTCTGTAAAATTAAGTATTAAAAATAAATTAACATTAAAATTGTACCTAAATATATTTTGAAACCAAAACTTGATCTCATATTTAAGTGGAAATAAAACTACATAAAAAATGACAGATAAATAAGAAAAAACTACCAAAGTAATCAAGCTAACTACGTAATAGATCACCGTACATGAACATCAAAGCTTTTTGAAGAACATATTATCTTTTAAATATTCTTGACTAATTAATTCATCACTGGAATATGCTCCTTTAATTACGTTTATATTATTTGATTTTCTATTATGGAAGACTCTGCTAACTTTCTTAAATAATGATTTTATAATTGTGAAAAAATTCGCGACTATTTAAATTAATTTAATGATCTTAATTCTTTCTAGGAATCTACAGATCAGATTTAACATTTTTAGTCATAAGGCTATATGCATGCTAATATTTTCGCCTTTTAAAATGTAACGCCTCTCCTATGTATATCTTAGAGCTATAATGACGTTTATCTCGTATAAACCAACGTTGTCATCTCTTTCTTTTATTATGGACTAAAAATTCTTTTAAAAGTTAATGGTACTGATTTATGGAAATTGATACTTTAATAAATTATATTAAATTTCTAAGTATAATATTATCATTATATAATATATATATATATATAGTACTTATAATATATAATATATATTATATTATATATATAATATATATATATATATATCATATATATAATTAATATAATATATTATATATATTAATATATATATATATATATATTAGGGAATGCTACCGGAACCTGATTTTTTGGTTCGCGCCGGAACGGAACTTTCCGGACCTTGGAAAGTTCCGGCCGGAACCGAACTTTTGCACTTCCGCTACACCCTTACTATTGTCTACTTAAAACTTGTTGATTAACAAGTGGTCTCTCTTTAGAGTATCTGCATCTGACATATTCCATACGTGAGCTTTAGTTTTTGTAAGCAAAATTTGATAAGCGGATCAATAAATTTTTAAGTTAAAATGGATATAATATATAAAGTTCTTACGTATCTCAAAGTTTTAAAATCTTTTTCAGAAAAGCATTTTTAAAGTTTTTTCGAGCGGGTACGTGTTTGGGATAAGAGTTCCGTTATCCCAGCATGGGAGCAAACTTATTTTCCTACTCCACACATTCTCAATATACAGAATAATTCATTTTAAATAGATAATTAGAATTTGTTTTTAATTTTTGTTAATTGCTTATTTTGTTTTGTACTAATTCTACTTTAAGTTATTTGATTTAATATAATAATATTAATTAAAAAAATAATAATAATACAATAATAATAATAATGAATATAAAAAAATATTAAAATATAAATAAAATATTTATAATTAATAATAATAAAAATCATAGTAATAATTATATTAATAACACTGGTACATGAATTCGTTGGACGGAGTTTCGCATGTTATTAATATATTTGATGTGGTGATTCAAAATTTTATCGAGTTGCGTACACATCGCATTTGGAGAATTGTGCTGTAACACAGATTTGTAAAAATTTTATGATTTTTACCTTTTCAAGGAGGGTCTGTCACAATTATCGGGATATATATATATATCTATATATAACGGTTAAAGATATATATATGTATATATTATTACTATTATATATATAGTTATATATATGTAATGTATATATATATATATAATTATATTTATATATATATTATATAATTATATAATGTATATATATAATGTATATATATATATATTATATTTAATATATTGGAATATGAAGGGAGAAACAAATCACAATGATATGATACATGTCTTTGTAGATAATGTTAAATATAATAACACTATGAATAAAGGTTAATATGAGACAAATTGAATGTATAGAAGGTATTTCGATAGGTGAGTAATTTCTCTTCGTAGACGATCTACTGGGCATAGCGTCTGGAATATCCCCCATCAAGCTCCAACAATATAGTCGGGTCCTCATATTTTATATCCCACTTGCCCTGGAACGTCCTTCCATGAACTTTAGATCTTGATGTAAGCGTTCACCCTGCTCATCACTAACATCGCCTAGGTTACCGAAAATTTGCTTAGGTGAGAATGTAAGTAGTTCAACTTTATACTCATTCTACATCCATGAGAATGAAATGTTTCTTTTAATTTCTGCAATTGATTTTTGATGTGCTGATTCCAAAATGTAATGGTTTTTGCGTATCACATCCATTTGTGAGATTTGTGTGTAACAGATTTGTATATTTTATGATTTTACTTTTCAAGGGTATTGTCACATTTCTTGGATATTCTCGGTTTTCTCGGCTTTCCTGTTCCCAGGAAAAGTGTTCTGTTACTTTATTATTCATTCACGCATTGCCTTTAACACAGTCTTGTTTTGGCAAGGCTGTTATTTGTGGCATCAAAATATCCCAGCTTTTTTTCTTCTCGTCACTCAGACCAGGAAACGTTGAGATATATATAGCGGAAGCATTCACCATCATGGTCTAGGGCCTTCACAAATTGTTTCAACAATTTATGTGTAGTGGAGGTAAGATGATGATTTCTCTCTGTACAAGTGTGGTTCACGTGCGATGTTCCTGTCACCTGGCGTTAAGGTTTCCCTCGGGGGCCATTCTCTTTTGGTCCAGTGATCCTTGCCGCCCGGCTGTCCAATAGCACAGGAACAGCAGGGATATTTGGTGAAATTTATGTTTACATTTTTGAGGGTTTGGCGCATATTAACCACCAGTGTACCTGAGTATATTGTAGCCTATCTCAGGACGTTCTGATATGTTGCATACTCCTCTTCTCATCCGTTACCGAGAATCCTACTTGGGAGCAGAGCATATCTGTTGCCGGTTCATTGTGTAACAACACATCACTTTAGAACGCTCTTGAAGTGTCTATAAACAGTCGCACTCAGTTATTGTATGCTGGGAGTCATAGCGAGTTAGTAGCCTGCAACTTCACTGAAAGACACAGAGTGTTACATCGTACTGAAAGAACTGCCGCTTCTCTGTTACGATTTAAATTGTTACTTTCTGTGCTCATGGTCCAGTAGTCATTTCTTCCAACGCTCAGAGGAAAAATTCGGAAATTACAAACTTCTGAACAAGATCGGTTCAGTTCACCTGGGTAAGCAATGGAATGACCATTCGACTGTAGTTCAGATGGGATGATAGAATCATCCCAGTCTTGGCATCCATACATGTAGAGTACTAAAGTTACCACGCTTCCCGAATATCGACCGCAGTAAATTTGCTGCTACTGTAATATATGCGGATTGTAAACGTCTATACAGCTACGTGTTGCGCACATGAATTTTGTCTATTCTAGGGAATTGCGAAATAGGGATCTCTCGTGATTGCACGAAAACGGGATGTGAAACAGCAAATCCGAGAATATATATGGGAATCAGCAATCCGATACTATATCTGCTACAAAAGTCATCCAAGAAACATATCACTTTTTTTGTTGACCAGTGATTATATAAAATAATAATAATAACATAATAATAAATATATAATAATA
>JABUQX010103265.1:5000-7500 GCA_015478945.1 Trachelipus rathkii | reverse complement strand
ATCATATATATATATATATTAAATATAATATATTATATATATTATATATTATATATAATATATTATTATAAATATAATATATTTATATATATATATATATATATTCTATATAATATTATATATCATATATATATTTTATATATATATAAAATCTTATATACTATATATATATATTATATATAATATAATTTATTAAATATATATATTATATATTTATTTTTATATAATAAATATTATATATAATATATATTATATTATATATATAATATATATATATTACTATATATCATCATTTCATCACACTCCATATTATCTCCAAGACTGGAAGGCAAGGTGCGTACATATACTGGAACGATAAAATAGTAAGCAAGAATATTTAAGCAATAGAAAAGACAAGCCACGCCTTACCACCCCCTTTATACCAATTAGTGAGAACTCGTCCAGTAAAAAAAAATCCACGCCTAGAGCTTCCGGGACCGCGATTGACCTTCAACTATGACCTCTCGTCAATGTGGGTTCATTCCTTGGCCAGCTGTGGGATACACATACCTCTCACAAACCACCATTCACTCCTGTTATGGCACCTTTCTTTCTCGCCTCTGCCAAACTCACATTTCTCTCTTCCAGGTATTCCTTTTCTGCCTCATTCCCACTTTTTGCTCTCTGTCTCCCATCCGGCGTCGATTCCCAAACCATTAACCACTATACATCCGTTTAACGGACCGACTATCCATCCTTTCCAATGACCAAACCATTCTCAAACGGTTCTTTCATATATTCTCTCATTTACCCCATCCTCCACACACAACTCTCTAAATACGTTCATTCCTCGTTTATCATTTCTTTTCACACCAAACACGCCACGAAGATTGTCCATCTGAACATTGTATTGTTTGATCGTATACTCTTATTCCAGACATCGTCTCCTACTATAACATTAACGATGGTAACAACAGTACCCTCATAGTAAAACCTAGCTCACTCAACACTTAGTCCTTTACATCCACCAACATTTAATTGCACCAGCCACCCTTAGTGCCATTCACAATTTCCTACTACACTCTTGCATCATCCGTTTCCCTTTCATTCAACATATATCCTAAATATTTTTTCCAGCTGCTCACCATCTAACATACTTCAGCACTGAGTCTGTCCTCACTCACAACCATAACCTTCTTCTTATCTACGTTTACTTTCAACCTTTCTTTACACACCCTACGGAAATCTCTCTACTACGTCTGCTCAAATCTTCTTTAGATTCGCCCACAAAACAAATATCCTCATATAATAGGTAGGCGAATACTCATTTCTTCATAAATTCTCCATCTTCTAACGCTATCCCTGTCACCCTACTCTAATTCTTACCATAAACCTCATCCATATTTAAGATGGTTCAAGGAGATATACCACATCCCTGTCTCACTCGCTATTAATATTGAAATAATCACTTTCGACTCTATTATTTCTTACAAACGCCTTCACTATCGTATACTATTTTGATTTCTATTCAGAAGCTTACACCAACACCATACACTAACACCTGAGCATAGATTCCCTATTTAATCTAAGTATACGCCTTGTTGCAAATTTCATGAAATCTAATACTTTATTCCTATCTCCTCTATCCCAATCATTTGCTTCAATGTAAGATTTGATCCACACTCCTCGCACTTCTAACGCACCTTGATTCATCCCAATTAGTTTCTTACCTCATTCGACGCACCTCTTTCGACCAACATATCAACATTATATTCTTCTCCTACACACTCAATAAATCTAATACCCTATAATACTTAACTTACATTTTTCCCCTACCCCTATATATAAAGGCTACTAATATTGACCTCCCCTCCCTCGGAACATACCTTCATAAACGTTTTGTTATACAACTTCAAAATCCAATCAATCACCTCTCGCCATAGTATATTTATATTATATCATAATATATCTTATATATATATATAATATATATATATATATATTATATATATATAGATATATAATATATATATATATATTATTAACGTATATATATATATATAGCCTAGTATAATATGGTGGTTTGTGGAGTGTGAATCTGAGAGAGTTTTGCAGAGGTATTTGGTAGAAAGATTTGGAGGGTGGTAAAGGATGGTTGAAAAGTAAACGTAATAGAGTAAGGTTATGGGACGAGTGGACAAGTCCTCGGTGGGAGTATATTGCTAGATGGTGAGCAGCGTGAACAAGTGCTGAGTTTAATATTTAGGATATATGATAATAAATTATATTTATAATATATATATATATTATATAAATAATTATATAAGATTATATATATATATATTATATATATATTTATATATATATATTTATATATATAATATATATAATATATGTTGGTACGAAAGGGAACGGATGTTTTGGCCGAGAAGCTGTAAGTAGTAAGTTGTGAATCCCGAGGGAGGCTGGTGCAATTAAATACTTGTGTGGATGTTAAGAGACTAAGGTATTGACGTTGCGC
>JABUQX010103263.1:17500-22500 GCA_015478945.1 Trachelipus rathkii | reverse complement strand
ATTCGTACGTATGGTGTTAAGTATGTTATGCTCTTAGTTTAGCTTTAGGATAAACTTTGTTGTTAGCATTTATTCGTTGGGAATATGATAGTTAGGGGGTAAGGTTATGCTAAATTTTATATATTACTATGTTAATGTGAAATTAACATTGATATGTTAGAGATATGCTTAAAAAAGTGTGAATTGGTTACGTTTTGTAGGTAATGTTAGTTACTTTACCGACATTAATCAGTGTACATCAGTGGCGTACCTTGAAGATTATACTTGGGTAGGAAGTTGTATATATATATAAATATATATATATATATATATATATATATATATATATATATATATAAAAAAAATATATATATATATATATATATATATATATATATATATATATATATATATATATATATATATATATATATATATATATATATATATATATATATAAGTTATATATGCATATATATATATATATATATATATATAATAATAATAATAATAATAATAATATAGCGAAAAGGTATTTTAATGATTGTAATACGTACCTTATTTATTTGTATGAAAGATTTAATTTCCTGTCCTTTTGATTTTTGAATAAAATAATTAATAGTTTTATCATCTATTACTTCGTTTTCACAGAGAGAAACCAATAGTTCTTTTTCAATTAACATTCTAGCTAAATTATTTAACCTTTCACTACCCATTCTATTTCGCAAATAGGATTTTATCCGTTTTAAACATGAGAAGGACCTTTCTGCACTATTGGATGTTACGTATCAAAATTGTCAACCGGAACATTTGATCAAGGCATCATATAGATCAAGTTTTTTTATTTTTTGAGGACTCGTGTTTCTTACATGCTTTACACCTAAATTTTTAAATCAAAATAATCAACTTTGCTCCCCCACACATCGTTCCCACGTAAATTGTAAAATAATAAGCATGGGCAACAATAAAGTTTGTCTTATCGGAAAACCCGCAAGCCAATGAATTTCAGTAAACCAATCAAGAAGAAAACGTCCCAGAACATTATTGACTTTCGAATTTGGATGTTATTTGAATATTATGAATCCTGCAACCACTACCAGGATTTTTGAAATTAGGCTGTTGTCCCTTATATAAGATTTTAAAGCTATTTTTTAATATAAAGTTTACACTACTTCAATTATTATCACTAATTCAATAATTTTAATTATATAAAGGTAAATATCACTTAAATAATGTTATATAAACTTATTTAATAACGGAACATTTTACAAGGATTTCAAACTAAAATAGTGCAAAATGCAAATGCCATGCATTTTGATACCATTACCAGACGTAAGAGAAACTTGCCGTATATATATATATATATATATATATATATATATATATATATATATATATATATATATATGATATATATATATATATATATATATATATATATATAGAGAGAGAGAGAGAGAGAGAGAGAGAGAGAGAGAGAGAGATATAAAATCTCATTTTTTTCACACATTCCAAATTTATTCGTATTGATTTACGTGAATTTGAGCAAAAATTTTCGTACCCGTGAATTTTCGTATCTTTTCGAGTGTACAGCAAGGTATGATGCCTGGCCTGGCCCAATATAATATTATATGAAATATGAAGATCTATGTACGCCCATAGCTTAGAATTTTACTCTTAAGAACAGAGTAGGAAGGAAAATTTCAAAATGAATTTATTTATTAAAATTGTTATGACTAAAGTATTGTTTTTCTTTAAATTTATTTTACAAATCAGTTTACTTTTTTACTTTCAAATAAAATTGTAATAATTTAGTTACCTTTATCATTTAATTTATTTTATTAAAAAGAATCAAAAATATTGGGCAGGAGCTATTTACCCTGCCTACCCTATGTATACGTCCCTGGTGTACATTGTTAATGTTAGCATATTATTACCTAAGGTGTGGTAGGTTTGTTGATGATATACATTATATTCTTAGTTCAGGTTATGATATGTGAGCTTAATTGATGTGAAAGCTTTGTTATGTTAGGATTTATTCGTTGAGAGTATGATAGTTAGGTGATATGATAAATGATAATTTTTTTTTTTAAATATTACTATGTTAATATAAAATTAGCATTGATATGTTAGATATATAATTGACAAAGTGTAAATAATTTACGTTTTGTAGGTAATGTTAGTTACTTACTTACCGATATTAATTAGTGTACATTGTCAATATTAGCAGATTATTCTTGCCTAAATTATGGTAGGTTTGTTGACGTACATTATATTCTTAGTTCAGGTTATGATATGTTAGCTTTATTGATGTGAAAACTTTGTTATGTTAGCATTTATTCGTTGGGGAGTATGATAGTTAGGTAAGGTTATGATAAATTTTTGTTAAATATTACTATGTTAATGTAAAATTAACATTGACATGTTAGAGATATGCTTGACAAAGTGTAAATAGGTTATGTTTTGTAGGTAATGTTAGTTACTTACTGTTGTTAAGTATAGAACTTTGTTAATGCTAGCAATTTACTCATGCGTAAGGTATGTCAGGTGTGTCGTTATACATTATTTTCTTAGTTCAGGTTATGCTATGTTAGCTTTATTGATGAGAAAACTTTGTTACGTTAGCATATATTCGTTGGTAAGTATAATAGATGTATATAAAAAACTATTTTTATGCTATGTTTATCCCAAATGATACTCGAAATATGATTTGAATCAATAGATCAATGGTTGGGTGGGAGGGTGGGGATGGAGGTTTGATTTACTGATTTACTGATTTACTGCTTTAGGGTCAGTAAACTATTAAACTTTACTATTATATTTTATTCAAAGAACCTATTTTTTATGTTATGTTTATACAAAATGATACTTGAAATATAACTTGAATCAATAGATCAATAGATCAATAGATCATGGATGGATTGGAAGGGTGGGTGGTATTTACTGATTTACTGATTTACTGTTTTAGGGTCTGTAAAACGCATTTTTTTTACGCTATAAACATAAAAACAATAAAATTTTTAGTAAAAACAAAATGTTTAAAAAAATAAAACAAAAATAAATAAAAGATTTAAAAAAACACACAAAGTATAAATGTAAAATGAAACTTGTAAAATAAGAATAGCAAACAAAGTATACTTTTTTTAACTTGGGGAAATAATTAAATTTATTAGTTGATGTTTATAAAAAGAAAATGAGATTTGAAAATAGAAATGCCAGTCTTCAATCTTTAGAAAGCGGATTATCTTTGTAAGATGCATCCGTGCTGTTCCTCCAGGCCTATTTATCCTCCTCTTCTGTGTGCTCTTCAAATTTCATCCTTCTATGCCAATTTCCAAGGTATTTGGGCTCAGGCCCAACATCCTGTGAGCGTAGCCACACGTAACCTCGGCTGAGACGATATTACCTAATAAGAAAGGTGTATGCCAAGTTTCAACCTACGTTAATTTCCACGGTTTTGGAGTCCAGCCCCAACATCCAGTGGATGAAGTGTCACGTAACCTCGTCTGCGACGAGGTTACCCTATAAGAAAGGTGTATACAAAATTTCATCATTCTACGATCATTTCCTATTGGGGCACAGCCCCATTCCTCAATGGCGTAGAGTTCACGTAACCTTTTCTGCGACTAAAGGTTACCTTATAAGAAGGGTGTGCACCAAGTTTCATCCTTCTATGATCATTTCCTACTTGGCGGGGCCAGCACCCCATCCAGGGGGTTTGCACAGCAACGTAACCTCGGCTGCGGTGATGTTACCTTATAAGAAAGGTGCATACCAAATTTAATAATTCTACGTTAATTTACTACTTGGAGGGGGCTAACACTACCCTCTGGGGGTGCCCAACCACGTAACCTCGTCTGCGACGAGGTTACCTTATAAGAATGGTGTATAAATTTTTTTATCATTCTACGTCATTTCAAGCTTGAGGAGCCAAAGGCACCCCCATCCGGTTGGTGCACGGCCACGTAACGCTACCCTAAGGTGCTAAGTCCGAGGAAGATACCCTCCCTGGCGCAAACTCATCCTTCTTGTTAGGTCTTCGGTACTCGTGTGGTGCGGTGCGATGCGGTGCGGTGCGGTGTGATGGAGTGGTGTGGTGCGGTGCGGTGCTGTGAGGTGCGGTGCGGTACAGAGCAGGAACCAAGGCGGTCTTAACGCTTTGAGCTGCGATAATACATACATAATAAAACAATAATAAAATAAAAAATAAATAATAAATAAATAAAATAAATAAAATAAATAATAATACACACACACACACACACACACACACACACACACACACACACACACACACACACACACACACATAATAATAATAATAATAATAATAATAATAATAATAATAATAAATCAATAATAATAATATATTACGACGAGCAGGGCATCGGGATATATTATTATTATTATATATATTATTATTATTATACATATATATATTTATGCTTCTTATACTTTTTTGTTATTCATGTTATAAAGACATATATTATTAGTTATGCTCGCTACCTATTTACGTTATTATATTTTAAATATATATATATACAGGGATACATGTTATATATATTATTATATATATATATATATATATATATATATATATTAGTAAAATATTATTTTCTTCAAATTTTCTTTTATTTTTCATTTCCTTTATTTTAAATGACCAAATTAAATCAAACAGATTTAAAAATTTTGAAATTAAATATTCGGAAATGAAATTTCAGGAATTAAAATCTGGAAAAATTTATGTAATTAAACTCTAAAAGAAGCTCCAGTAATTATGTTCTCCAACAAGATTTCACTACTTTTCATCATATTCATTAAAAAAGTTTCAAAACTTATGCTCGAGAAATCATTCACAAAGGATGGTATAAAATTTTCTTTCTTTCATAATATTCTTTCAAGCGGTATTTTTTTTTATATATATGAAAATCAATCTTTCATATATTTGGTGAAGTTCTCTTTGAACTTTATCAGCCTCTTAACTTTACATTTTCAACTTTAGTTTTCCTACAAACTTTTTT
>JABUQX010103263.1:0-2500 GCA_015478945.1 Trachelipus rathkii | reverse complement strand
TCCCTCCCTAAATCCTCCTTGTTCTTCCCCCATTCTCCCCTCCGTTAAACCTCTCACTCTCTCAATCAGTATTCTCCCATACACTTTCCCTACCACACTTAAAAGACATATACCTCTATAATTCCCACATTCCATCCTATCCCCCTTCCCCTTATACAGGGGGACCAAACAACCATCCTCCCAATCCTGTGGTACCTCACCACTCCTCCAACATATATTAAATAACCTATACAGCCATTCCTCCACCCCTATACCTCCCTTCTGCAACATTTCCATTCTCACACCATCCAAACCTGCGGACTTCCCTTTTTTTCCTTTATTCAAGGCCCTAATAATTTCCTCCATTTGTATTTCATCCTCCCCCTCCCTCCCCCATTCTTTCCCAACCTCACCTCTTGCCAAAAATCTTCCTCCCTTCCAACCAATCCCCACTTCATCAGTAATCACTAAAATACTCCCCCACCTCTTCCTCACCCTTTCCTCTCCTCCTATCCACTCCCCATCTCCTCCCTTAATCCTCTCCCCCAACCCCTCCTTCTTCTTCCTTTTTCTATTCACTTCTTTCCAAAACATCTTACTCCCCGATTCAAAATTTTCCGTCACTTTTCTACACCACTCATCTTTTGCTCTTCTCTTCGTCCTCTCCACCGCCCTCTTTGCTTCCACTCTAACCCTTCTATATTCCTCCCAGCTTTCCTCTCTCCTACTCCCAACCATTTCACATAAGCCTCCTTTTTCCTTTTCACCACCTCCTTCACCTCCTCATTCCACCATTCACTCCCTTTCCTTCTGCTTGCACCCACCCTTTTTACTCCACATACCCTTCTAGCCTCTTCACATACTGCCTCTTTAAATCTCTCCACTCCCTCACCTCCCATTCCTGTCCCCTCTCACGGTTCTCTCACATATCCTCCATACCTCTCCTAAACTCCCTCTTACACGACTATCATCCTCCAATTTTTCCACTTTATCAGCTTCTACTCTCTCTTTCTCCCCGTATCCTCTAACATTCACACTTCCTCCAACCCTTATCTAAGCAACAAACAATAGTGATTCCGACGATCCCCCTTCCCGCCCTCTAAATACATTTATCTAACAATCTGCCTCCTAATCCTTCCATTTACAAACACATCAATCCGTACGCCCCCCCCCCTTATCTCACTGCTTCCATGTTAACTTTATGATTCTCACTTTTTTTGAACCAAGTATTCCCCACTATCATTCTTTTCTTTCAGCACACAACTCTAACAGACTTTCTCCATTAACATTTCCTCTCCCCCTACCCCAAATGGTGGGATCCTATTTTATTCTTTCCCACCCCTCCTTCCACATCCTGCATTCTAAAATCTCCAATAGACAAAATTTTATCATTTACCCAAAACTTTCCCAACACTCACTCAACTCACTCCAAAATCTTTCTCTCTCCTCCTCCCTCGCTCCATTCACTGGTGCATATGCGCATACAAAAACCCACATTTCCCCCCCAAATTTCACTTTCACCCACATTATCCTCGAACTCACCTGACTACACACCCTTACCTTATCCCACACCTCTTTCCTCATAACTATTCCCACCCCTTCCCTCGCCCTCACTCTCTCATTCACCCCTGATATCACCCCCTTGTACTTTCCAAAGTCCACCTCCCTCTCTTCAACTTAGTTTCTGTTATCCCTAGCACATCCAACCTTTTTTCTTCAAACATTAACCCCACTTCCTCCCTCTTCAAATCCTCGTTTACCCCCCTCACATTCATACATCCCACTCTAATTACCTCCCTCCTCCCCATCTTTTCCCTTCTCCTATATACTATACTCGCTCAGGCTGCACGCTTTGTGGGACCCCCCCCCTAGGCACTTCCCAACACCTAAGGCCACCACCCCGCTCACTAAATATACCCACAATAATACCCGTTAACACCTTATTTTATCTATTTACCTATTTATCTATTTATCTATCTTATTTATCTATTAAATCCTAAATTACTTATTTAAAATTCTTTAAAATCCCCACATATACTAAAAAATTTAAATGTTTGTTAAAAAATACATACACTACTCAATTTATTTATTAAAAACTTTATTTAATTAATTAAAATTCTTTAAAATCCCCCCCATAAATAAATATATTTTGTTTATTTTATTTTCCTCAAATATCTTGAACGTTTATCTTTTATAAATATTTACTAGACACTTATGTTTAATTTTTTTCTTTTTTTTTTTTTTTTTTTTTTTTTTTCTCTCGATATTCACTCTATTCAATCTATTTATTTTATTTAGTTTACTTAACTTGTCTCTATTTATTTTACTAAATTGTGCGTTAAAGTAATTTTCCTTCCCCTTTTCTTCTTTTTTCTCTTCAACTATTCCTTTTATTATATTTGAGTTATCTTAAACTTTTTATTAAAACGAATTCTCTTAATTGATTCTCCTGACACGATCCTATTATTGTTTCGTGTGGAGTTATCCTCACAATAGTTTTCAACTTCTGCAATTACCCTGC
>JABUQX010103262.1:27500-30000 GCA_015478945.1 Trachelipus rathkii | reverse complement strand
GGGCTAAGAGGGTTGCTTCGTGGTCGCTGTGACAAATTCTATCTTGAGAACCGAATTAAATTGAATGCCAGGTTCGAGTGCCAGGTGTCGCAAAGGTGCCAAATGAGGGCCACGAAGTGAGCAAGGTGAGTGTCACATTAGGCCAAAGTGAGTGCCACATAAGCTGACCCAACTGAGTGCCAAATAGTGCCACCTGAGTGCCACAGCGTTATTGATTTACTGTTTTACTGCATTAAGGTCTGTAAAGTATATGTTTTTAATAAAAAAATGTTTAAGTATGAAGTAAAATGAATGACTCATAGTATATTTGAAAAGAAATTCTTTGAATAGTTTACATTGATATCACAACTATGAAATATGTGTTAAATAATAATAATAATAATAATAATAATAATAATAATAATAATAATAATAATAATAATAATAATAATAATAATAATAATAATAATAATAATAATAATAATAATAATAATAATAATAATAGAGTCTGTAATGAGTTATAGTTTTAGGATCGTAAAAATGTTTTTAATAAAAAAATGTTTAAGTATGAAATAAAAATGAATGGACTCAATAGTATATTGAAAAGAATTTTTTTTGAATAGTTTACATTGAATGAAATATTTATCGTGCGCGCGGAAATATGGCGCCACTGCTGGGCGGCACGCGGCCGGCGTACGCGGTAATATTGCGCCTGCAGGCGCACGCGGCGAGCGGGAACGTGGCGGGCAGGAACGCGGCGGGCGGGAACGCGGCGGTCGATCTGACTTGATGCAAGGCGTGCGGGCTGCGCCCTGGTGGTCCTCTTATGACCTAGGGGAAGACATTACATACTAGCGTTTTCTATGATATCAGGTAGGTAGGTTTAGAAAAGGCTAGAAAATGCTAACTCATAGTAGAAAGCATCCTAGCAACTTATATAATACACCAATCGATTCCTCCATACCTTATAACCTAGGTAGGCAACAATATTAGGGATGTTCTATGATCAGGGTAGGCTAGAAAAAGCTAACTCATAATAGGAAGCATTCTAGCAACTTATAATATACAACCACCATTCGATCCTCATACCTTATAACCTAGGGTAGACACCTAAGATTAGGTTTATTCTAGCTCAGGGAGGCTAGAAGGAAAGGCTTGGAAAAAAGTGCGCACTAGGTGGCACTAACTGTGGGCTCGGCATCTCAGGGGCACTTTGTGAGCACTTTCACGTTGTGCACTAACGTGGCACTCACTCGGCAACTCATTAGCACCTCCAATTGGCACTCCACCTGGCAAACTCTCGACCCGGCACCATCGGATACTCCATTTAGAACAACTAATATAAGAACACCCTAGAAACTCCTTACGGTGATGGGAACCATCCAAATTGAACCATCATAAAATTCTGAGTCATCAAGATGAACTCAAAGTTTTAACCGACAAAGATGACGTCATCAAAGTTTGAGTCATCAATAATGCTGAGCCTTTCAAAGTTGAGCTATCAAAGTTAAGCCATCAAAGTTGAGCCATCAAAGTTGAGCGATTAAAAGTTGAGCCATCAAAGATGAGCCATCAAAAGCTGAGGCATCAAAGCTGATGCATCAAAACTGAGGCATCAAAGTTGAGTACATCAAAGTTGAGGCATCAAAGCAGAGGCATTAGAATCGAGTGTGGTGTGTGTGTAGTGTGTGTGTGGGTGTGTGTGTGTGGTTGTGTTTATGTGTCTAGTGTGTGAGTGTAAGTGTATATGGTTGTGGGGAGTTTATATGATCTGAGGGTGAGTGTGTAAGTGGTTCCTTAGGAGGTGATTGTAAGTGTTCTTGATGGGATTCGTGTAAGTTGTGTATGTAGGTGTGTGTGTGATGTGAATCCTTTGAACATGGGTGGAGTAAGTAAACGTGGTAAGGCCGCATTAACCCTACGGGGTGAGTGAAGTGGGGTTAAAGTGTCATAGTCTGCTATGTGTGGTATAAGATGTCATTAGTGGTGTTTGTGTGGGATGTTTGTGTGTGTGTGTGTAGTGTTGTTGTAAGTGTCTATGGGATTAATGTATATGGGCGAGTGCCAAGTGTCTATGGTGAGTTGTGCAAGCAAGTGAAAATAGGAATGAGTTGTAAGGCTAATTGTGTGTATAAGTGTCATAGTGTGTGTGTGTGTGTTGTGTGTGTATCTTGTGTGAGGTGTAAGGGCCTATGGTTGGGTGTAAGTAATTATGGGTGAGTGTTTGTCAAGTGTAGGTGTAGGTGTAGGTGTAGGTGTAGGCTATGTTAGGTGTAGGCTAGGTTAGGTGTAGGCTGGGTGTAGGCTAGGTTAGGTGTAGGCTAGGTGGAGGCTAGATGTAGGCTAGGTGTAGGTGTAGGCTAGGTGCGAGGGTAATGCTTAGGCTAGTGAGGTGATAGGCTACTGGGGGGCCCACAAAATTAGGGTGGGACACGTACAACGGTTGCTTACGCAACCGTCTTGCGCACCCCTTCTTTGAATGGTCGTTGGGCTTAAAAAATTAAGCGGTGTGGCCAAAATG
>JABUQX010103262.1:20000-25000 GCA_015478945.1 Trachelipus rathkii | reverse complement strand
TCTAAATTTTTAAAATAAATATTGTTTCAAACCTTAAAATAATAATATTTTTTTAAATTTTCACTTAAATAAAAATATATTTTTAATTTTAAAAAGTATGGATAACTTATTCATTTTTCATTTAAAATTTCATTATAAATTGTTTTTATTTATTTAATTTATCTTAATTTTCTTAAATAATAAATTTTTACCTTATATCGCAGAATTTAGGCAATTAAAAATTTTTATAAATTTATTAAGCCTCTGTTTGTTTTTTTTTTTTTTTTTTTTTTTTTTCTTGTTAGTTAGTATATGATACTACCAATGAATATAAGTGGGAAAGAATATGATTAAAAAGTACGAAATATTTTAAATAATTTTTTTAAAAACGGAAAAAATATCATAGGTGGAAAAAAAATTCAACGAAAATATGATATAGGGGAAGAAATTATGTTTGACGTTAATTTTTAAGTATAAAAAAAATTATGAAAGTATTTGTTAAAAATTTAAACAATTGAAATTACAAAGAATAAGAAATATAAAAACGTCGTAAAATAAAATAAAACTTTTATATAATGAATTAAAAAGTGTTTAAATGTAAGTTAACCAAATTATTATTTTTGAAAAGTATTAAAATATTGTACTATATTTTGGCTCTATTCAAAGTTTACATATATTGCAGAAAGTTTAAGGCTAAAAAATCTGAGTCTAAGTGAAAATTCAAAGTGGGTGTAGTGTAGGTGCGTGGAATATTAATGAATTGTTAAAATGTCAGTTAAATTTAACTTATTAAATTAAATTTACACGACTCTAAAGTGTCTCTAAAGAAAATAATTTTGTTCATAATATATGAACAAAATTATTTTCTTTAGAGACACTTTAGAGTCGTGTAAATTTAATAAGTTAAATTTAACTGACATTTTAACAAATAATTCATTAATGTTTCTCATGAAAACCCATTTATAAATGTATTTTCTTCGAAAACGTAAATATGCAAAAAAATCTTTGACTTCGGCTACATTTATAAAATATTTTTAAAAAAAATAAATGTTTTCGGATAATTACGTATATATTTACTTACATGTTTATTTAAACTAAAAAATAACATAGGTAGATGCATCAGCAGGTTGCCTAACGCATGGAGACCGCTCGCTGAATTGCCGTTCGTATCAAATGCAGAGCTCTGAGCGCGAGCGTGTGCCCTATGTTGTCATATATATATTTATATATATATATATATATATATATATATATATATACTACTATATATATATATATAATATATATATATATAATATATTTAAATTATATATATATATATATATATATAATATAATATAGATATATATATATATATATATATATATATATTATATATATATATATATATAGATATATATATATATATATTATATATATATATATAATATATATATATATATATATATATATATATATATTATATATATATACTATATATATATATATATATATATATTATTATATATATATATATATATAAAATATATATTTATCTATATATATAATATATATACATAGTATATATATATATATCATATATATATAATATATATATATATATAATATTATATATATATTATATATATTTTTAATATTTATTTAAATTAATAATATTTTTATAAAAAATTTTTTTATTAAAATATTTATATATATATATATATATATATATATATATATATATATATATATATAACGTATATATATATAATTTATCAATAATATACTATATATATATATATATTATAATATATATATATATAAATATAGTATATATATCATTTATATATATACTCATATATATTTAGCTTGTAACGTTCTTACTATATAACATATATATATATATATATATAATACTAAATAAATAAATATATATATATTATATAATATATATATATATAATAGTATATATACAAACACAACCCTGCTGATTAATTTCCTTTTTGTATTTCTGGTAATAGGGTTTTTAATATCCATTTGCATGAATCGAGCACATTTACTTCCTTTGGTCACAGGCTCTATATTATTTTCCGGCCTGAAGCCAATTCTCCCCCCCCCCCCCTCCCTAAAAATGGACCATACAAATATTTTCAGCCGATATTGACAAAATAAACAACCAACTGTTAGCTTTTTTTTGATGTTCTAAAAACGTCGTTTCTCGAACCGTGTTTTTCTTGGTTTATCATTGCTTTTTGGTATTTTCCAATTTTTTGAAGAACCCCTTTGGCTTTTGACATTTTGATAGTGGGGGATACAACTCCTTTCTACCTCAATTTTTTTTCGAAATAAACTTCAAAACTTGAAATATTAGAAAGATGGACTATTATTCTAATTTGTAGCGGGAAAATTTTTGATATTTGACCCCATACTGAGCAATGGTTCGATTTTCCTCCTAAAAAAACACACGTATTTTTTGTTTTCGAGATTGAAAGATAAATTGGGATTTTTTTTTTATTATATCCCGATCTGCAATGAAATTTTTTAAAACCATTTGTTCAGTCGTTCAGAGAGATAACAACAATTTTTTATTTAGATTATGTTCTTTCATATGGGCCGGACATTAGTTTTGGCTTTGTTCTTGGAACAAATTTGCCAAAAAAAAAAAGACTGTGATGTATGACAAATTGTTTTGAAAAAAATCTATGTGAAAGAGAAACAAAAAAATTAATCTAAATATGTAAATCTCCCGCCACGACTTATAACAAGCCCCTTAAACCGTTGATCGGAATAAGGTAGGAAAATAACACCTCTATTCACATATTTCACTTTTTAAAAATTTTTTTTGAAAAAAAGTGAATATGATAATATGTTTTTTTTCTACTTACATCCCGAATCAACATCAAATTTTTAGGCCTTGCACAATACTCGAACGGAGGGTCGCATCTACTACATCTTTTATAATCACTCCTTCACACCTGTAAGACGCTAATCAGCGTCTGGTAGCTGTTTTTCCGCCGAGACTACTATCGTCTTTTAGCATTAATTTTAGGATAACTCAAAAGAACATTTTTTAAAAATAATTTTCCAAAAAAAAATTTTCGGAAACATTTGTCTCTGCCGGAGGGGAAAAAACTCGCACCATTGCTCAGATATGGGGTCAAAGTATGAGTTTGGCTGAAGTTTCTGAACAAAGGGAAAGAAGTGAGCCTCCAATTTTGGTATATTTTGAGGTTTGAAGTAAATTTCGAGAGAGAGAGAGAGTGTTACACACTGAATTTCGACAAGCGGTTAAAAACCAAAGGGGGTCAAGAATAAATTACCACACACAATGCACTTACCAAGACCAGAAAAACCTTCCGAAAAACGACCGGGTTTTAGGGAAGTCGGCAGAAAAGGCTACAGCTGGGGTTATTTTGGGTCCCAAAATTGGCCGAAAAAAATTACGAATTTTATCTCCATTTAAGGAGGGGAGGGAAATCGGGCTCAGGCCGGAGAAATAATTGAACACATTTCCCCTTGAACGAAATTAACAAGACAAAAAGTTTTATTAAAAGAGCTTATATACCAAAGGCCTAATAATAGTGTTGCTCTATATTAAATAGATAATAGGAAACTTTGTTTCCAATTCTCTTAAAGGAGATAAGGTGTATAGCAGAACATTTGTTCTACTCTTCATAAAGAAGATAAGTTTATAGACAGAACTTTTGTTCTCTCTTCATAAAAGAGATAAGTTTGAAATTGCAGTGGCCTATCGTTGCTGCGTAAGATGTGAAATACAAAACTTTTGAACTCATCAGTTACTTATATTGGGGGACTTCAGAAGGAGACCACCTACATCGTCAAAGTCATTCCCTATAAATAAATATATATATATATATATATATATATATATATATATATATATATATTATATTATACTATATATTATATATATATACTAACTCGTCAGATATTAACGCACTACTAGGGTATATGATCACTCGAGGAATGGGGAAGGCCCCTAACCCTATGAACCCCACACCAACACAGATGACAGCATTAGTAATTAGTAGAATTCGCTGTAGTATTGGGACCGTCACCTCGATAAATTTAGGAAAACATAAACCACGTAATTAGACCTGGGAGAGGTGTGGGTAGGTTATGTCGGGGGTATAATCAAGCGAGGGATTATTCCACGTTCGAAGCGACTCCGATAAACATGGAGAGGATAGTGCCTCGTCAACTGTCAAGATATCAGTGCGTGCAGAGATAACAACACTCCACGCTGAAGGACATGGGTTCCGGCACCTTGGTCCGAAGGTTCGGTTGTAGCGCAACAACGATTGCACGGAAATCCAACACCCGGTTTTAACCAAGGAAACCCTGACACATGATCACCGCAAAGGAACAAGTAGGCCCAAGGGCCACACACCCGTAGGAAGGACCGATATACGATCTGCGTGCATTCATGAGCGCATGCAACCGCACGAATATCTGCAGATCAGCTAGCGGAAAGGTACACGCACCAGTGAGTGACAATACAGTGGACGACGCCTTGGTTGAAACATAATAACCCGGCCCCCGGAGGCCTGCCTAGGTCCACCGCACACCACTGTACATTCGGAAGGAAGGGCGCGTCTGGCAATTTGCCGCGAGGAATATATCCATTTGACGGTCGAAACAAATTTGGGGCAAAAAAGGTGCCTCTTTACGGAGAAGTCGGAAGTGTTTTCTGCTACACTAGGGACAGGCGTGCTAGAGTTAAACGACGACCGACGCGAGAGGTGGTTCGCGCAATGTAATGTTGGCTGCAGGTGCCGCCGTTTGGCAGGTGGTCGTTATGGTCTGGGGAGCATCTCTTACCGGGCATATGGAGTTGCACCATCTTCGAAGGAGAAGAGGCACTCTTACAGCCGTAAGGTAATATCACAGATATCCTCGAACCATATGTCGTGCCAAATGCCCCCTACATCGGTGACTCTTCATCCTAATTGCATGGACAATGAACAAGATCACACAAAGCCCAATGTGTGTGTAAACGACTACCTTAGGACGGTTTCAAA
>JABUQX010103262.1:0-12500 GCA_015478945.1 Trachelipus rathkii | reverse complement strand
TTATTTAGATTAACTACGTTTTAATTTTTTAGTAAAAAGATTTGGCTGTAGAGTTTTCGGGTTTGATGTCTTGTGGATTGGACGTTGTTAAGAGTTTAGCTGCTTTTGTAGCTCACCGCTCTTGAGTGGCTTTTTGAGTCTACAGAAGGGAGGGTTTATGTAAGTATTATTCTTAGGTTTATTGATTTGCTAAACGCGCCTGCTTGGTTTTGGAATGAAAATTTTTCGCTAGGCAAGAAGTCAACATGATTGTTATGGGATAATTTATGTACTCTTTCAGGCGAGGGAAATCCTCCATGATCAACATATAGTGATATTATTTTAGGCATCTGGAGGTCTTTAAACTGGCAATATCTTTAGGTTTTTGAATAATTGTTGTGTGTATGGCTTTAAAAGTCTCTTGTATTGCTAATGGGCACGAATAAATAGCTTCTGGGTTACTAATTACAGGAAGGGATTATGAGTTACTTGTGTACGTTAGATAGGAAGACCCAGTAAAGTAAGTGAGGTGTATTAGTGAATAGTTAATTTCCTAAGAATGTAAAGAGGGTGGCGTATTTAGGGGGCCAGGGGGGCATGGCCCCCCCAAATTTTCCCTACACCTAAAAAATTTAAAGGTATCAGATCCTTTAAGAGATATAAGGCAGAATTACAATCAATTTTATATAATTCGTCGCTGTAATGAATACAACTCGTATTTCCATTAGTTAAAACCAGACTTGAAAAACATCAGAGAAAATTGCAACATTAGAATTTCAGCGATTTTTTAAGAATGTGTAAGCGGGCATCTGAATCTAAACTGAGTATTGAAATTGCTGTACCCAGGAATTAACAAATTTCCAAAAAACAGAGCCCAACATCTACTTCGACCCCACAGACTTTATTATCGCACCATTTCTTTTTTATGTTGGCTATATCAGCACTTAAGGGGAGGAGAAGGATTTTTATGTTAATTGTTCCCTGGGGCTAATTTGTCAATACCGAACGGGGTCTGTAATGTGCCCCCCATATGCAGGAAGATTAAAAGATTGCTGAATATTTACATAGCAGATCTCGAAAGCCCAAATGGGAAGATTTAGTAAAAGCAAGATTAGGGATTATAAGTTGGAAATGGGCATCAACAGCACAGGTCCGCCCAAATCAGCAATAGGAATGGACTAGGGTTCTTTTTCCCAGGTCACCAATTGATAAATATTTACACCAGTATATTGGGCAATTTTTGGTAATACTAGACCACCCGTGTTTAATTCTTCCAGTAGAAAGATAGGCTTTCAACATTAAGACTTCTGAAAACCTACTGAGACCAAATAACTATATCATAGCATGAATAAATACCTATATTGACTTGCCCCTCCTCTACATACCATCGCACACTTGGTTGCACAATAAAATTGAAGATGTTTAATTCGAGGCACGTCCGCTCGCCACCGCTCATGTTCACCAGATTAAATTAACAATTAAGGGTAGATGATTTTAAGGTAATTCACATAAAATTTCTTCTCCCATTTTTTCTAGGAATTTAATTATTTGTCCTTCCACATTTGAATATAATCAGGTATAGAGTGCTTTCTCTTTCTTCAAATTATATAAGTTATAATACTCACTATATAGTATATATATATATTAATATATTAAATATATATATGACTTTATTAGTATATATATATACTATATATAATATATATATATATTATAATAATACTATATATTATATATATATATAATTTATATTATTATATATATAATATATATATTAATATATATATATATCTTATATAATATATATATATATTAATATATATACCTAATATTATATATATATATATATATATTCATACATATAATATGTGTACCTAAAGCTGTTCATATACTCACTCACTATCAGCGATCTTTCTCAGCAACAACGTATATATATCACCTCGTATTATATTATTATATATACTGAGTTGAGTGTAATACTACTACTATATAACACAGCTAACATAACTTTATTACTTTTTTTATACTAATTAATTATATATATATATATATACTATACTAAATATATTATGTATATATATATATATATATCATATATTATATATACTATATAAAGAATGATTTTTGGTTTGGCCCCCCCCCCCGAAAAAAATTTCTGGATACGCCACTGTAAAGGAGGTACAACAATTTTCTTAATTTATTAACATAACATGTAATCTCCGACAGTCTGCTAACTAGGTTTTAATATGCTTCTTTAAATATCAGTTTTATCACTTTTCACATCCGTATATGTTGTGCAGCACCTACTTCCCAGTTCTACATTTCGGTTATTTTAATATTTAAATCGTTAATTGGTTTGTTGCAAAAAATTATGTAAGATGCTTATTTAAATTTTAAAGATAGCTTATTAGCATATATCTATTTCATTATTTTTGATAATGTGTATGTTGCTTTACGAGATAGAGACGGCATCTTTGTCATTTATTAAAATTGGAAGTATCGTCAGCAAAAGAGACTGGAAAAAGCGTCATGAGAGTTTAACAGATCATTTGTATAGATTATTAATTCTAAAAACGGTCCAGGAATTGAGCCCTGGGTAACGGGGGGGCCAAGTTGCATGTTTGAAGGTTGTGGGCGACTGAATTAGTTCAATTAGTTTTACGTATTGAGATCTCTCCTTTAAGTAGCTTTTAAACCGACGAGAAGTTCGCGCAATGCAATGTGCTTCATGTGCCGCGTTTGTTAGGTGGGGTCGGTTATGGTCTGCGGGAGGCATCGCTTTATCGGGGGCCTACGGGAGTTGCACATCTTCCGATGAGGACTCTTACAGCCGTAAGGGTATATCACAGATAACTCGAACCATATGTCTGCTATATGGCCCATATACGTAACTCTTTCATCCTAATGCATGACAGTGCAAGACCACACAAGGCCCAATGATGTGTGAACGACTACCTTAGGACGGCTCAAATTACGGCGTTGGAGTGGCCAGCATACAGTCCGGACCTCAACTCAATCGAACATTTGTGGGATATCCTGAAAAAGTTCGGATGCGACAAGCTGAAACCCCCCTTCCGACGGACCCCCCTCCCGGACCTGCCGGACAGGCACTGCACGAACGTATGCGATATAATCAAGACTCAGTACCTATGACATGTGCCCAATCCATCGAGAGCATGCCAGGGAATGGTATAGCAGATTACAGTCATAAGATACACTTACATGGATGGTATTGAGAACAGACCCAAACACCCCCGCGCGGAATATATATATTATATATATTATATATATATATAGTATAATATATTATAGTATATTATATATATATAATCATTATATTTTATATATATATAGTATTATATATATACCCACACACCCCCCTCTATATATATATATATATGATATATATGTAAGCGAGTTGTCACCAATTTTTTTTTGTAGCATATCTAGATGTAGTGATCAAGAAGGGGAGAGAGGATATAGGAGATTTGAACAGTGATATTCTGGCAGACGCGGATGACTTGGCGTGCTGGAGCAAAGAGGGAGATAGGCTGAGAGAGGTAGTGACATGTTTTGGAATAGGCTTAGAGAGGCTGGTCTGACTATGAACACAGAGAAGACGGAGATCATGAATAGTTCAGCATACCGATTGAAGGCCTCTGGAAAACTGAAAGCTCTGAATATTGGAAGTCCTGGAAAACTGAAAAATCCTGGAAAAACGGGTTTTTCCACAAAAAAAATAAAATAAAATAATAATAAATAAATAAATAAATAAATAAATAAATGGTAAATGTTTAATTAACGATTATTATTTTCTTTGCCGTACATGTCCCCGCACTGGATGCGTCATCACTCGGCGGATTAATTTATCCTTTTTATTAATTTTTAAATTAAGACAAGTACTATTGTTTGTTTATTAAGATTATCACTGAGGAACAATTTGTAACTTTTTTTGTTGAGTTCGATTTTTCAGCTGTTTTAGGGTTAAATATGCATGCAGATTTCACATCTGTAGTTACTTTTCTTCTAGCACGTCAGGTTTTTTCTCTACACCTTTTGTGAATGTGACCCCTCTCTGCGATATATATATATAATATATATATATTATATATATATATATATATATATAATATATATATATATATTATATATATATATATAATATATATAATATATATATAATATTTGACGGGTGAATGACGTCATATTAGGAGACCAGCGAGAGGTGCATATTTGTCGAGACTAGTTCAGTTACGCCTGAGATACCATAGTGGGAGGTTGTGTGCCGCTTTGATATAGTGTAGCGCATTCCGACATTGAGTCCGAGTTCTTTTTTGTATACAAGGTTACCGTGTTTAGTTTTTATTTATATAATAACTGAAACCTTTCCTTATGTCTGCCTCTGCTAGTTCGCGTCGTAAGTGCTTAAACAGCCCCGATTCATTTTGCTATAAATGTGGCAGTTTTACCATTCCCAGTCAAAGGACAAAAATCAGTACATTTGTTAGGCAAGCTTATTTTGCGTATTTTAAAGTGAAGATTGGTGATCAAGATGAATTATGGGCCCCACACAAAGTGTGCAGGCAGTGTGTCGAGAGTTTACGGATGTGGACGAAGGGAAAACGTGATAAATTTCCATTTCGTTTACCTAAGATTTGGCGAGAGCCCAGAGATCACTCAAGTGATTGTTACTTTTGTATAGTAAAAACGTCAGGATATAACAAGAAAAAAATGTAAAATAGAGTATCCTAATTTACCATCAGCTATACGCCCAGTGCCTCATTAAGCTGAGATCCCAGTGCCAGTTTTCAAAGAATTACCCACTTTGGAAATACAGGAATACGGGTCTGATGAACATCAAAGTGACCCAAACGACGATAATTTAGAAATTGAAGATGATTCCGTTCGTAAGAGATTTGACCACCCTGAGTTGAATGATTTGGCACGAACTTTGGGACTATCCAATAAAAGCTTCTGAGCTGTTAGCATCAAGACTGCACGAGAAAAACTTGATTGAAAAAGGAGCTAAGGTATCCTACTTTCGATCAAGAGATAGTGCGTTTCTGCAATACTTTCGAAGTGATGATGGATTTGTGGATTGTCATAACATACGTAGTTTAATTGAAGAGTTGGGAATTTCAGCTTATAACATAAACTGAATGCGATTGATTCATTCGATTAGTTCCAAAGGCGAGCTATGAAGTGTGTCCTTTCCCCACAATGAAAATTTATCTGCGTTCATCCCAACAGGCCATTCAGTTTGTTTACGTTACGAATATGAAGACATAAAGAGAATCATTGAAAAGTTGCAATATCACATGCACCAATTGATCATCTGTGTTTACCTTAAAATGTTCTGCTTCTTCCTTGTCCAGCAACGCGGATACACCAAGTATCCATGTTTTTTGTGTATGTGGGACAGCAGATTTTGTGCTCGTGAGAAGCATTGGGTGCAGTCGAATTGGCCCCCAAGATCTAACCTGAGGCCTGGTGATCCAAACATTCCACCTCAGAAAGAACATAATATTTCCACCTCTGCATATAAACTCGGACTCATGAAACAATTTCTTAAACCTTTGCCAACTTAAGGAGACTGTTTCAAGTATCTCCTTTCGGCATTTCCTAGCCTGTCATTTGGAAAAAGATAAAGGCCGGCGTTGTGTTTGATGGTCCACAGATTCGGTAGCTCCTTAAGATGAACATTTCATGGGAACAATGACAGAACTTCAAAAGAATGCTTGGTTGGCATTCAGAAACATTGTCAAAGACTTTCTTGGAAATACCCGAGCACAGAATTACACTGAAATTGTCAAGCAACTCTTGGAGAGCTTCAAAATGCTTGGTTGCAACATGAGCATCAAATTGCATTTTTTACATAGCCATCTTGGTAACTTCCCGAAAAATTCTTGGTGCAGTCAATGATGAGCAGGGTGAGCGATTCCACCAGATTTGAAGGTAATGGAAGGCACTATCAAGGTAAATGGAATTACATATGGTGGCGGAACAATTACTGAGCATCAAGTAGAGAATGTCTACAGATTAAACACTCCAGAAAAGCTGTAAGCGAAAATGTTTACCTTAATATTATGTTTACCGATCGAAATTTAACTTGCAGTAACTATATGTAACTTTTCTTAGATCATCTGGAATCTCATTCACTTCTTTCTGATCGCCAGTACGGCTTTCGGCGCTCGAGGTCTAACTGGCTGATTATACTTCCTTATCTTACTGATTTTATAGGTTTTTCCGCCGTTAGGAACTTACGGGGGAGCTTTGCATGGTGGCCTGCGCTTGACATATCCAAACATTTGACCGTGTGTCGGCACATGTCCCCTGTTCAAATGATTTCTGTCGTATGGTGTACCCTCTTTTCCTCTTTTGCTTACTTGTCTATGTTTTCTCTCCAAAATCCCTCAATACGGCTGTTGTTGACGAGGCGGACTTCTTCTTCTTTTTCTGGTTAATTGTGTGGTCCTCAGGGAATCTGGAGATTTAGCTGTGTTTATTCTTTCACTTTTTCATTAATTGATCTTCTCACCTTGCACATCTAACTCTATCCTTCTCATATATGCCAAATGACTCGACCCTTCATTCTTCAACTCATTTCAATTCTTGTCCCTCTGTTAGTTTCTATTATTGTCTGTTAGTTTATTCTTTCTGTTTGTTTATCACTGATCTGGATAGATTTCCGGGTGGGGTCGTCTCAACCCTTGCTGAAAATTTAATTCTTTAAAATACTCAACTTTTTTACAAATCCCCCTCCCTCTAAAACAACCTTTCCAACTTCTATCTCTTTCGACGGTCTCTTGTCTCTCCTGTTGACAAATATAAACATCCTGGCCTAAACATAAAACAAAAAAATGTCTTGCGAAACCTCACATCACCAATGGTTTTGCAGGGCGGCCTCAAACCAAACTGGGCGTTCCTGTTTAGACTGCGGAGACTTTTTTTCCTCTTTCCAGTTACTCCAGTCTATACAAGGGTCACATCCGCCCTTGTATGGAGTTACTGCTCTCATATCGGGGGGCTCTGTTTCAGCCCGCGCTTTTGGACAGGGTCCGAGTCAAAAGCAAAAGACTTATAAACTGGTTCCGTACTTCCACTTCTCTTGACCCTCTATCCTTGCGGCGCGATGTTTGTGCTGTATCTCTTTTCTATAGCTACCGCAGCGGCAGGTGCTCGAGGGAACTTTCCACTCGCCTACCACCACCTTTTACGGACGCCCTTCGTAACACTTAGGGGTGCGTGTGTCTCGCATGGTTTTGTGTAATATTGGTAACTCCCAGGCTAGTTTTTCGCGATGTTGCTTCCCTTCTTTCCTGCCACCTAAGTTCTGTGGAATTCTCTTCCATCTTCTGTGTTTCCTGCTGAATTTAATTTCCCTCAATTCAAAGCCTGCGTCTGTGCTCATCTGCGTAATTTGCGTTAAGTGCATTACTTTCTGAGGCGTGCAACCACCAACTCCTTGAATTAGGGCTTCGCCCGTGGAGCTGGTGGTGACAACTGTAAGAAAAAAAAAAAAGAATAAAACTATTTTGTGAACAGTATATTTGGTAAGTTTTCCCTTTATCTTCCTTTATATGCACATCTTGTATGATATTTGAGAAAAAAAGAGGGTATACTGTAGCTTAAAAAAGTTGACGTTGAATAGAACAAAAAACTGAGGTATATATATATCAAGAGTGAGATTTTCTAGAGGCCAAAAAGAGAGATCTCGCTTCATACCCAATCATGTCGAGCGAGATCCATAATAATGACAAAACGAAAAGTGAGTCGTATCACACTTAAAGTGAGTATATAATTTTAACAATGTAATTACTCTCTTCCATTAGTGTTTAGCAGATACTATTGGATTTTTATAGAGCCAAAATCTGGCATTTTTACATTGATATTAACCTTAATCCTAGAGTGCGCTCGCACTTAAACGCTCATCTCTCTAATTACGGGAGATAGCTTGGGTCACTGTTATTACACTCACTTTTTATTATATGAGGAAGGACTGACATTCTGAATATTGTTACTAAGAATCAATTATTTATTAACCTAGATATAATTACATTATTTTTTTTATTATAAAAAAAAAATTGAATTTTTTACTGTATAATATTAAAAGATCAATAAGTGAACTCATTGTACTATCTTTTTCTCTCGGATATATGAACGTACACCACCCATCTAGCTTACTAGCATCTCTACACCTCAAGTACAAACAAGTGAGAACTACACTCTAGTGAATATTTTATTAAGATTTAGAGTCACACGCACTCAACTCGATCTTCTCACATTACCCATTGTTTAAAGCCTTTTATATGACCAGTTCTTTTTATAAATATTATATACTAATTATTTACTTATATATTATTATTATAACGAATATAAGAAAGAAATAATATAATATATGAAAAATTACTCTTTTAAAGTATAAGTCATTTCAATAATAATAGCCGATTATGAGAGATTCAAGACGCCACAAACATTCGGTCTGTAACATATATGCTAAAGTGAAACATGATATACGAATACTCTAACAGAAACTGTTAGAGTTAGGCTCTTTGAGTTATTTCTAACAAATCGGCTGATTATATAAAAAGCACAGTCTTGTTTCTAAAAACACCAATATAAGATATATGTGTATTGTAGTGCAATAGACATAATTTATAGCTCTTTTTATCAAAACTCTCTCTTTAGAAATAAGTTCTATTACAGTTAACTCGGCTGTGAATGAAAATAAGTTATTGCTAAAGCAATTAGAGAAGAGATAGAATAGAGCTAGCCAAAAATCTGGCATAGCCTGGCACCAAAGCAAAAAATAGAAATTTGGATACTACATGTGATGGTACTTCTAGAAATAATTAATATTTCCCTCTTAATTGAAAGTTGGCCAATAATTAGATAAAACATTTTATACAATATGAATATGAAAAATGAGAGAGTTTGTGTAATTTTTATGTAATGTGACATTATACTCGCGCGCTCTAAAGTCTATTTTGTGCCATCGTTAATAACCTTAAATAGAAAAAAAGTGTCACTAAGACGCGACTTGGATAGGAGATAGATTATAAAACTCATTGGATTATTGTTATGTTACACTTTTATACTGTTTATTAATTAATGTTGGTGTTACTAGAGACGTTATTTTATGACCTAACCCTTTTTTGGGTATTTAGCTATTAATATGTCTAGAGATATTGCATTGCCCCGCAATAGCATAAGTGAATCAACATAAGGTCTGCGCTTTCTGTATATTTTCTATTTTTAACCTCAAACTATCTTTTTCTTAATTATTTAAAACATTCCTTAACGAGAAAGACAATACACTAACAACCACCAAGCCGATAGCAATATTCATGGATATTCTCGAATTTCATTAAGGTTTAACAACAACAAGAAACTCTGAAACAAACAAAAAAACACAAACAACAAAGCTCAACAACACATACACCAACTAATACAACAAACGAACAACCACAACAAACGTCTGCGAACAACAAACATCGACAACTACAACACAGGGCCAAAGAACCATTTTTTATGTTAAGTTTATACAAGAAAGATACGTAAAAATATGACCTGAATAATAGATCGAGATTAGTATCAACGTGGAAGGGGGTAACTTATGGGTATGGGTGGTTGCTTCCTCGACTTAAATTTAACGTGAGTGTGTTATATCATTAAACTAGAGTGATCCATTTTTGTACTATGATATTTTGAACCTTTAAACCTTTTTTTTGATATACTATTTTATCTAAAATGATACCAAAAATATGACTACCTTGATCAATAGTAATCAAATAGTATCAGTATGTGATAGCAGAGATAGAGAGGGATGTGGAGAGGGGTGAACATATGCTGATGGTTGCATTACACTGATTTATAGATTACTGCTTTTGGTGATACAGTTAAACTTTATCATTTTAACATATATTTTTATTCAAAGTAACTTTATTTTTTAATATGTTTAATTGTATATATATCAAAATGTATTAAACTTAAAAATTATGACTGAATCAATAGATCATGGTTTGGGTAAGGAGGGGTAGGTGTGATGATAGGTGTTTTGATTTACTTGAATTTTACTGTTTTTTAGGGTACAGTGAGTAAAACTATTATACAATTATATATATATTTATAACTAGATTTTTATAATGCACTTGATGCTATAATTGTTATGAATTCTATTTTTTTCCCAAAATATGACGTAAAGTAGTAACATTGAATACATTAATATATTCAAATTATAGTATAATCAGCAGTATACATTAGGATTAGATGAGTAGGGGAATGTAAATGGGTGGGTTTTGTATTAACTGATTTTACTGTCTATATTAGTGGGTTCTGTTTTTAAAACAGCAATATTTTTTAACGTTATAAACATAAATATGAATTAAAATTTTTTAGATGAAACAAAATGTTTTAAACAAATATAAATAACAATAAAAATATATAAAATAAAAGTTTTAAAAATTATAGATTTTTATTTAAGCTAATATTAAATTCTAGCGAAAAGTGATATAAAATTTGAAAAAATCATAATTTTTTAGGAATACATATATAAAATTCAGACACTAAAAACAAATAAAATTTGAAAAAATAATATATTAAAATTAATATAAATGAACATAATTTATTTAAAATATAAAAATTTTAAAGATTAGCATCAGTGTCAAAAAACTTGATTCAATAAAAAAACGTCTCAAATAATAACCCAATGGATTAATCAACATATAATAAAAAGAAAGTTTTAAAACAGAATAATTTTTTTAAAAAGTAAATGGTAAAAAAAAAATTAAAAATAATGAAAATTTGAAAAATAAAAAATTTAAATAAAATCAAAATGTTAACCAAAAGTGTAATGATAAAAATAAAAATATTATAAAATTTGATTGCATTCTAGATGTTAAGCAAAGGAGCCCCAAATTGTAGCCAATCATCAGTCGAAAGTGGAATAATAAAAGAAATATATTTTGGAGATTTGCAGATATAAATAGAGAATCAAGATACATATACAAGCGCGTTTATGATATACGGCCGCGGTTATCTATGAGAGTGTTTCCAATACAATACCAATATTTAAAGAATGATGAACATAATTGAGTGGAACATGTTAACAGCACTTGTGAACATTAAGGCTGTATTAGGTTAAGATATACAATGAATTAAGAAAGAGAGGTAGAGAGGCGCATTATACATTAATAAAGAAACGTCTTGCTTCAGAGATTACTTTCAATTACTTAATTAAATTTTTATGATTACGTATGTCGAGACTAAAAAATAGTGTCGCCCCTCCCATTATCTATTTGGTACCAGACCAATTTGATGCGGAAAAAATTTCTTGTACTCAATGTCGTATAAAGGCACCTTACCATTTCCTGATTCTTATCAACCACCGTCCTATTGTATTAGAGTCCTTCCTCCTTTTCCATCAGCTCCTCACTAATCATCTCTCATTCTATTACCTTATGCACTCGGCGCGTTTTTTCTTCCCTCATATATACATGAGTTTGATATCTGAGTTTTGTTTGGGGTCTCCCAAACAACCACTCACTTAGTAATTTGAAACTATCATAAATATATACAACTATCTTTTTTGTAATGGTATCAATAAAACCAAATATAATAGGATCAACACAATATGTCTCATTAAATCCAAATATTTATCTAAGCTACTGGAACACCCACTGGACCACATGCCACCAGGGTGCCGGAGCTGATGATGTCAGTCTTCATATATGGACTCCTCGACTCCAGCTATAAGAGAACTTTTCGTGTCTTCTTTTTGTCCGCTCCAAATACTAACATCTATATTTCATACCTTTTTCTCTCATATCTTTCGGTCTCTCACTGCAAATTCTCGTGTAGAGACCAATCTTCTATCTTTATTTCAGTAGGGCGAATCCTTTCCTCGGGGCGTCCCAGACACCTATTTAGTGGAAACTTTGAATAAACTCTCATTATTTCGATGATCTACTATCAGGTATCATAATAACTAAACATATATTATATAGGACTAACTTTACAGTTATATATGAATCTAAAACTCCGGAATATTTTATATATACTCTGGCACTCGCACCGAAGATCCTCAGCAACCTCTCTGGGTCATATATAGGTTACCTACTCTATTAAACTCTCCTCAATTCAATTCATCTGTCCTCATTTTTCCTACCTTCATTCCTCCTTTCCTCCTCATCATTCCTCCATTCTCTTATGCACTTCGGGGTATATTTCTTAATTATATTTCAAATTTTCTTGAAAACCTTCGGGGGTCCCAAACACCACTCATTCTTATTCCTCATTCCTCCACCTTAATTACCTTATATACATCCATCTTCTCATCTCTTATAGCACTAACTCCAAATTTTCATCATTCTTACGATCATTCCTGTTTTATGGGTCACTCAAGGATCCCCTCCCCCTTCCAGTAGGTTATGTCACTCATTATATGACGACACTGATAACCATCGTTCGTAGGGAACTAATATAGGTTACGTGTCATTACACCAATATAGTATATCTATAAT
>JABUQX010103261.1:0-22713 GCA_015478945.1 Trachelipus rathkii | reverse complement strand
TGAGGCATCAAAGAGGAGGCATCAAAGATGAGTCATCCAAAGCTGAGGCCATCAAAGTTGAGCATCAACTAGAGAGCATACAGAATATAGCAGGCATCTAATGCTGATAGTGCGAGGCAAAAAGTTGAGGCATTCTCATGAAGATATTGTGTGTGTGTTGTGTGTGTGTGGCGTGTTTGTGTGTTGTGTGTGTCGTTACTGTGTCGTTGAGTTTAGTGTATGCCGAGTGGGCTGAGTGTGTAAATGGATGTAAGTGATCTATGTGCGTGGTTTTGTAAATGAATCTATCGGAAAGTGGTATACTTTAAAAGATGTCTTTTCGGGTGCGTTAAGCTGTCCTATCAGTTGTTGGCATGTGATTTATGTTGTTTTTGTATAATGTTGTATAGTGGGTGTGTGTTGTAATGTAGAATAGGTTTTAAGATTTGGTTTATATGTTTTGATATGTTCTAAGTGTCTATGGGTGTTATCGAGACTCTCGCTCGAGTTATAAGTCGTCCTACGGGTGTTGCGTTTGTGTTATAAGTAGCCTAGCGGGTGTGCGTGTGTGAGTATGTATTTAACTTAGCTACATTGTGTAAAGTGTTGTGCTCGATAGCGCTTGGTTTTGGTGTGATGGTGAATAGGTGTAGGTGTAGGTAATTTATTTATGACTCTCTCTCTGTAAACTGATGTCAGGGACTTAAGTTGAGAGGCAGATACCTATCATATTGAGCCTCATGTAGAAGCAGATTCACACAATACAACATGCGAGGACTGTCTGATCATATAAGGTACCTATATAAGGTGCCTCGACTTTTTATCTCAACTTTACAATCCCTCCAAGATACATGTTATGAAAGGTCAATTTCAGAGCCGATACGTTACACGGCCGAAATATCAGGCCAAAGACCGAAATATCAAGGGCCAAAACATCAAATATAAGAGGGGCTAAGCGACTAAAGGGCGTCTCAATCGTAGAAGAAGGGAACATCCTAACAACTTCTAATACACACTAATTGACTCCCAATACTCAAAACATAGGGGTATACACTAATATTAGGTGTATTCTATGACGTATATTATAAATTGTCATGTACTAGAAGTGTGAGCTAGAAAAGGGTATTGTGGAATAGAGACTTTTAACTGGTAGGAAGGAAATGAATTACTCTTATTAACACCTTACTTAATAATAGTTATATACCTATCGACTCTACTGATAATACCTTAGTGATAACATAGTGATATTAGGTAGGCATTAATATTTTGTAGTTATTGATGTTTTTATTTCTAAGATGTAGGATACAATGTTCGAGCTAAGATAGCATAGTGAATAGAATCAGTTATTGACCTAACTGAAACCCCAAAAATGAATTCTACACATGAAAACATTTATATATATGTAGACACCTCATTGTTCTAATATGTGTGATAGGGATACCTGAGAATTCTCCAATTCGGGTCACTACGCATTAACCTACCAGTCATCTCTCTTTACTCGGCTCCTAATTATAGGTGTTTCGCCAAAATTAGTTATTAACTAATAGCTCATTCTATTCATTTATATTCTTTCATATACACTTACACAATTTTCAGTGACTTTCTTAAGTGATCATTTCGTTTAAATTTTCAAGTGATAGTTATTATAGGTGAGTTGGGGCTGGCCCCCCACCCCCTTTAGACGTTATGCTTAGATCTTTGAAAACATATTGATGCAACTTAATGTTGCCAACATATAAGGAAGATCATCCAAGTTTGAAGAAGATACGATGACTTATCTAACATACCTTTTTGCTTAATAGATTGTCATTTATGTGTCAATTTTATTATATACTCTACCCATTAAAATATTGATTCTCCCGGCTGGGCCCTGGACTCTGGCTCGTTTCGTTGATCGAAAATGTAAACTAACTGGTGGAATCTTATTTATTTAGAGACATTCTACCCCTGTATTGATACACTCCAGTCTTAATGATAGGTTTTTATTGTAACGTAATGAGTATACGCCATCTTATTATTTTACGATAAAAAGTATGTTGTGAGTATATTATATTCCATTGAGAGACAGTCAAGGTAAAAAACGCAAACAGGATAGAACAACAATTAGCTCGGCAATAGCGGCAATCGACTCGCGCTTACCTCAAAACATACTAGACAACACCGAGTTCGGCTTCTAACTCAGAAACAAAAATTTGCTTAAAAAAGTTGTGCTTTAGAAAAAGGGGGAATATATAGAGCCGGTAAAATATCTATACTCAGAACTCTTGTGTCAGGAATTATGCAATCAGATTCATCGTAACCACCAGGATATCGATATATCTCAATCAGAGTTGTGCTGGAGTTATGTACTAAATCGATACAAATATCGGTGTATTCCGGCACTAGATAATATCGCCTAGAAGGGTAGAAAAGGGGTGGGGGATACTAACTCTAGAAGGAACCAACCTAGCATCTTCTAATATTCACACATACATCGAATACCTGCGTAGACCTTTATAAACCTAAGTTTTGATACAACAAACAAAATGACCAAAATATTAGCCGTGTTTCTATGACATAGACATGTCATCTAGAAAAGGCTAGAAAGGGGGGTTAGGGATAATAAAATCGTAGAAGGAAGCATATTTAGCACCTTTCTAATATACACACAATCTCGAGATCTCCCGTATCAAAACCGTAGGGGTAGGACAATTAAGATCGGTTTGGAATATTCGGAGAAATAAATAGATCGTGTTATCGTGCTAAAAGCTGAATATAGAATGGCAACACTCTATGAAGAAAAATATAGATTTGATAAGACAATAATTATCCAGCATGAGTAGAATATAGTAGAATATAATTAGAATATAGAATATAAACCATGTGATCTTTTTTCTACGGTACGCGGCGTGGGCCCTTTCGTGAATCACGGCTAAGTGACTTTCTGTGTCACTTTTGACGGGTTGCGCGTTTAAGATAAAAAGGTCCACTGTATGAACTCATCTCGGAGTTATGATATAAGATAGAACAATATTGAGAGGTCCACTTTTATGACTTTGCGGTTTGTTGTTACCCTCAAACTTGCCAGTCCAAAAATACTAGACCAAGTAAAAAATAATCACTACTATAATATATATAATATTTAATAAGTATATATAACTTGCAAGCTATACTAAATATTATTTATCACCATTTGAGCAGCATAACTTTACTAATATTAGTCAAGCTGCTGATTTGTAAAACAAATCAAATAAAACTGTATTTAATAACTTATATTTTAGCTTTATAAGTAAACAAAGAAAATAAATAAGTGCTAAATAGTTAATATATATATATATATATATATGATAACATGACATTGTAACTATCATATATGTTATCATAACCATTAATAAGCCAAAAGTAGAAGTAAAACACTTATATATAGAGTTACTATTATATTTACTATAATATAATATTATTATTACTCTCAAAGTTACTCATATACCATATTAGGATCTATTAATTCACTCAATAAATAAGTAAAAAATCAATAATTAAATATATATAATAGTGTTGGTAATATAATTATAAAGTATATAAGAAATATATATATATATATATATTATGTACGTAGATAAAAAAAATTTATTATCATAATTCAACAAGTATATATATATATATTATAATTAATAATAAGTATACTATAAGTCTAATATAGATAAAGTGAGAAACTCTTAGAGATACTAGTAAAAGTAATAACTATTCACATTATATATATAGTGCAATGCTCCAAAATTTATATCAATACCATGAGAAGAAATAACTAACTACTACTATAATAAAAAGGTAAATTTACAGCTTAATATATATATATAATATTAGTAGTTATCATCTTCATAAGTACAACTTAATATAGTCAATCTCTATAAGCTCACAGTCACCCACAAATTATATGAGTATATTATATATATATATATAAGTATATATTTAATAGTACCACCACTACCTATATATATATATATAGTATATATATATTTACAGCCATTTTCTTGAATATATATACTTAATAAAACATATTTCATAAATTTAATAGTAGTATAGAAGAACTTTGATAAAACATCATTGAGTAAAAATCACCCTGATATACTATATCAGGTTATATCGAGTTATATATAATACGTACTAGTTTCACTCACTAGTTATTCCGATCTAACATAGTGAACAATAGAAATTAAAACATTATTATATATATGTTTAATTATATATATATTAATAATTTATAATAATTTATATATATATAATAGTATATATAATATTATAATTATATATATAATTTAATATATAATTAATATATATATATATTAATTATTAATATATATATTAATATATATATATATTAAAATATATATCTATATTTATATATATATATTAATATATATAATTTTAATAATTATAAAAATTGTATATAGATTATATATATAAATTTTTATTTAAGTATTATATTATACATAAAATAGATATAATCATGTCACTTTTTGGTTATTAGCAAGGAATTGAATTTTTGATAATAATATTTATGAGTTTATATATTATAAGGTATTTTTAAATTAATTTTTTTTTTTATTTTTTCGATGATAAATTTATAAATATACTACTCACATAATAATATAAATAAAAAATATATGAGCGATATCGAACAAATAAAAGATATCGATATATATTTTATTTTATTTAAGATTTTGTATAATAATTAACTCGAAACAACTTGATAGTATATAGATAGTATAGTATAATATATTTATAAGTAGTTTCCGTTTCATAGTAGTCAAAACTATAGGCTGATCTATACATTAAACATTATAAAAAATATAATATAACAAGATACTCATTACATACATAAAATTAGTATATATATATATATATTATTGAGTACACTGCTTCTTAAAAGTATAGTATATATATATATACTACCGATAATTATATTAATTTATAAGTGAGTAGAGTATTTAGCAAGAATTATGAAAACTTGTATAATGATAATATTTAATCAATTTAAATCACTCAATATATATCAAAGTATATTATAGAACTCCTAAAAATATTATAAATTACTTTGAGTGGAAATTTATAAATATATATACAGAACCTGTGTTAGTATAGCAGTATTAATATAAATATATATATATACATAGCATGACGTATATATTTATATATCATTATATATTAAAAACTTTATTCATATTATAATATTATAAAAAAAGACCACAATAATATAATATTATTAGAATAAATTTATATAATTAGATATATACCTCAATGTAAGTATACATTAGACCACAGAAATTAGTTTAGTCATAGTATATATTATATATTAAATTATTGTAACATATATATAGTAGAAGTATTTAAAGTGAGTCAAGCAAATATTTTACAGAATGCTTTAATATGTTCTTAAAACAAGAAGTATATATAGCTAATAGCCCATAATATTATAATTACATGTGTTGTTATATTATACTAATACTATTTAGATAATGTTAGACGAAAAATACATATAGTAATATTATATTTAAATGTATACATAATACGTTGGCAAAAATAACATATAGGGTAAATATATTAGAAAGTATTATAGTATAATTTGTACCAACACATGATAGTCATATATATAATAAAAAATATTCTGGAACAAAGACACAAAAAAAACTGAGAAGTGAAAAATAATTTAAGATAAAATCCAATTTACATATAGATTGATTATTATTAAGCGATATACTAGTTCATGTAAAATACTTATGAAGATAAATAATTGTTTAAATATTATATATGTGTGACTGTGAAACTAAAATATAATTATATATAAGTATAATTATTATAGTGATACTGTTGAGAATAAATAAAATAATTTCAGGTATAAGGAGTCTAATATAAATATAAGTCAGATATTTAAAACAAAAGTTATAGTATTTTTCATTCATCGAGTATTATACCTAATTAATTTATATCTACTTCTATATATATATATAATTATATCATCACTATTGTATCATAGTATAAATATTATTATAATGTATATAAATAAATAATGAAAGGATATCCAATTCCCAAATTAGCAAAGATTATTATATTATTATTAGTCATTAGTTTTTATTTTTAAATATAATCCATAATATTAGGTATACTTTAAAACAATGTAAACTATGAATACATATATATATATATATATATATATATATATTATATTAATATATATATTTGTGGTATATAAGTATATATATATATCGAAATTGAAGAAATCATTATACCTTATATATAATTATATTATTTAAGTATTATATAACAAGAAATCGAAATATAGAATAATATATATATTATATAATATACTATTATTACTAGTAATATATATATATATATTATATATATTATATAATATAATAGTATATATATATATATATATATAGTTATATACTGAGTGTTATATTTTAGAAAGCATTAGTGTAATGCATTATGCGATATGATAAATATATAATAGGTTATATAAGAGTAGCTCACTATAGGCTAGTATAAAAACTACTTCTCGTAAGATAAACCAGTATTGAGTGAAAATATATATATAATGAACAAGTTAAAATTGTCGGTATATATAATAATACTATATATATTAGGAAAAGTTATAAATATAACGTAGAAGAAATTAAGAAATGAATAATAATAAGATATGTATGTAAAGCTATATATATTATTGGCAGAATATATATTATTATACTTTATATGTATTTTATTAGTAATTAAATATAAATATATCTCTATGAAGCCGAATAAATACAATGCCATTTATTGGCGTGAATTAGGATTAATTATTATTACTGCTATATTTAGATATATAATAGAGTAAATATGAGTATAATAAACTTTACCCCTACCAAATAGAAAGATAATAGAAAGCAGTATACTAAAATAAATGATATATACTAGTTAGGTAATAATAAGTAGTATATAGCAATTAATTAATGTTATATATTATATATATTTATAGTTAATGTATGGAGCGATAGATGGAAAATAAAAAGGTTTATTTTCTTAAGTTTATTGACAGAAAGTAGTTGTAATGAAATATTTAAATTCATGAAAGCAATTGGTAAATAATAATCACTCATATTTATATATATATTTGTGAATAGATATTATATCTTTTGGTCATAATTTGATAGGTTACAAAATAACCCAAATACAATAGTATCATAATATTTTCTCAAAAGTGGCATATGAAAAAGGTTAAAGGTCTATAATACAATATTAATCTCAAAAGAAATAAATTATAATAATATGGATATATCATATTATAGGATATATATAAATAATGATTAATTATATTAATAATAATTAAATATAATGATAAATAATATAAATTAATTAAATAATAATAATAATTAATTAACTTAATATTTATAATTCAAATGATTTTCATCATTAATTTTAAAATGATAAAATTTCATTTCTTTTAATATTAATTATACTTAAATTTATATTAATTTAATCACACTTTTCATTTTATTTCAAAATTATGTAATCTCTTTCACAAAAAGATGAATATTTTATATAAGGAGTTATAAAAATTAATTATATATAAAAGTTTGAGAGTAATAGCTGTAAATTAATGCGAAAATAATTATAATATCTCTCAATATATATGTAATAATTTATGCTTTATAATTTGAAACCTGATAATTATTTCTACTGTAAAATAAAATTTAAATAATGTTATGTCTACATAATAACAAAATAGAACGTTGAAATTTCAATACGCGAAATTATTATAAAGTTTATGTATACTATATTTTATGTTTTTAAATTTTATGTTCTAAATTTGCCAAAAAAATAATTAATATATTTAAATTCTGACCTGTGTTTGGTATCTCTAATTTAATCGAAGTATATAACGTCATACTTACGCACTCTCTCAGTATTTATTTTCTATATTATTATATCTTTTAAAAATTAAATTCCTTCAATTTTGTTTTAAAATAATGATATAACAATTTTAACAATTAAAATTTAACTTTCTTTTTCATTTTATTTTAAAGATCGCATTTTCCTTCATGAAATGGTTATCCCAATTGTATGATAAATTTTAATCAATTAACAATTGTTTACCTTAAATTTTATTAAATTTAATTTAACTTTAAAGTTATATAAATATGAATTGAACACCTTCTAACATAGATATTAAGAACAGATTTATGAGTTATGGATTTATGTAAAAAAATTATCTTTAATTAAAATTTAATTAAATTTTAATATTTACTCACTTAATATAACCTGAATACCGTATGTAACTTAGACAAATCTATATTAAATATATTCTTATATATATGACTTCTGGGATATAGCATAGTTCATCTTATCATAATGAGAATTAACCTTTCACATTATATTTAAAATATAAAAAAATAAAAATTCAACATTTATCATAGAATATATATATATCAGTTTTGCATGATTTATTTTCAAGACTTCCAAAAATGCTGTCATTGTGGATTTAATTTCTAATTTAAAACATTAACGTGCAATTCTGTTATATAATAAAAAAAAAGAAATAAATTCAACTTTTATTATATAACTTCTAGATTTTTTTTATAACTATATGAGCCAAATGAGCTCCTACATCGATACTCATACTTTTCAATAATATATACTCATATTTAACTCTCACTCAAATCTCTTTTTTCCTATCACAAGTTGAAAGGCTAGGTCTCTCTATGTGCATTGTGGTCTTTATCATGGTACTTAATAAGTGATCAATAGGAAATGTTTCTAAAACATTACGTATATTGACGAATATTAGACAGGGACGTCTTCTTTCTATCCTCATGGAAGCAGGAATATAGGTACAATAAATAAGTATCTCCATATAATAGTCATAATAGTAGATAGTAATTTGATAAGCCATAGGGTGCCTTGTGGGAAATAAATAACAGTTTTTATATTGTAATAATATGTTAGCATATGTATTTTTTAATAATTTTATTTTCTTGCATTTCAAAAAAATAAGTGAAAAATAAAAATTATTTTTTTTTCGTTTTCTATAAAATTGAAATATAATTTATAGTAAAATATTTTATATATATACTTTATTAACTTATATATATTATATTATATATTATAAATATACATGGTTTTCAATAGTAATAATAATTAGATTACATATTTCTATATATATTAAGCATTGATATTTAATTAGGACTTTTAAATATTTTAGCGTAAGAATCATAGTGATATTATATATATATTGTTATTATATTTTAAATGTTGAATATATATATATGTAATAAAATACCTACATATATATATAAGTATTATATATATATAGATAATATTTATTTATTATCTATTACCATTTATATGTATTATATATAGGCAACATGGAGATGATTAAAAAACATTATATACATTTTATTATAATAATCTTGCAATAATATATATATATTGTGAGTATATTGTGAGTTAACTAGATATGAAACCATAAATAATATATATATATATATATATATATATATTGTATATTATATATATATTAGTTAAATAATAAATATTAGGTATATATATATGTACTTCCATTATTAAATAAATATAGGAAGAGTAATAGTCCATCTACTCATATAATAAGATTAATTAAATTGGATTAGATATATACTAGATATATATATATATATATATATATATATATATATATATATATTATATATGTATATATATATAGTATATATATTATATATATAATATATATATATATTATATATATATATATATATATATGATATTAATTCATGTTGCCTGAAACATATCTATTAAGAATACTAATTATTACAATTGTAGGTACTTATAATCTAACAATTAAATATAGATATTTTATATATAATAATCTCTATATAATAAATTCAAACTTCGCATATTGATTATTCTTTTAACAATCTAGCCTTTTGTATAGTTAGTGGAAGCGCTATAATTATATTTTCGATACCTAGAATATATTATAAACTATTAATTTTAATATTATGCCATGAGTATTTAAATTATAGTATAATTCTATATTATATATATTGGATGGCTTTAACACTATAGGTTACTCACTCACTAGACTAACCAGTAAATGGGTATAGTATATATATATATAAGTAATCACAGCATCTATATGTAAGTTTTATATTAAGTACTACAAATACAATTTCACGTGAATTCGAAAGTACAAGAATAATAATACCAATATATGACTAACACAACACTTAAAAACCAAAAAATGTTTTAAAAATACATAAATTCAAGAACTATTTTATCTAGCTTAAAGAAAAGTAATCTATATTTTAGTGCTCATTTTGCTGAGGTCGTAAGTCTTTTTATTTCAGGTTCTCTCATCTCACTATTTCTTGTGTATATTTGAATAACACAATAGTGAGTATATATGAGTATAAAGATGCTTTGATGATAGAATGTATAATATTTTATACTAAATATACATATATAAGAAACAATAATCAGGTATAAATTTTCAATGATTTTCGGTCGCAAATATATGAGTGAACTGCATCACTAAAAAATGAAGAATATATATATTCATAGCTATTATATATTTATTAGTATACAACTTAATAATTAACAAAAATTCAAATAACCAAACAACTTGCTTTTCTCATACTATAAATTTATAAAAAGTGAATCATTTTTATTAAAAACCAAAATATATATTATATATATAATTATATATATATATATATAATATATGATTAACGCTAAATTATGAATATATATATATAATATAGTAATGTATATATATATAATGTTAAATATCATAAAATTTATGCAGAAATAAATAGATGTTTAAAATTAGAAAATAATATATTGAAGTTATAATTATATAACTCTATAACGAGCAGATTAATATTACTTATTTTCCCGACTCTGCCTAGCTTATTTTTAGCGATATTGAAATCTCATTCAAATAAAAGATAATACATAAAAATATTAGTTAATATATTAAGATTATAATTTACTATATATAATATATATATGCAGTCTCTATAGCTATACATATAAATATGAAGTATCCAACCCGGTATACTTTGATACCTGTATCACTTATTTTATATGCTTCAAATAGGTATTTAATTATTATTATTAGTGGCTTTAATAAATACTCATATAATATATATTATTATTTACTGAAATACTCCTATTACAAGGCATCCTATTATAAGGTTTTACAGAAATAAGTGAATAAATATATTAGTATTACTTTCTTTAGTGTAGTAATATTAGGATAAGTAATATATATAAATTATTTATTTATATCTCAAATATATACTAAATAGTATGTATATCCTTACTATATAAATATACATAGATTTATATATATATAATCAGCAGCTTTATACCTCATATATATATATATTTAGGTATTTATAATATTAATGGTAATATATTTATATAAAATAATATAATACTTATTTTATTATAACACGCAAAAGTAAATAGTATATATATATATTATTGCATAAGATATTTAGATGGCACAAGAAATGTGTTGAGCTCACACGGCATTATTATCCAGGTAGGCGTTGTGATAGGTTACTTTGCGTTCATTTAAGAGAATCTCTGGCAACTCGCGTGTCACACATGAACAAAATAGTCTCCGGTCTGTTCAATTATGACAGCTAAGGCTTGAGAAAGCAATTACAAGAAAAGCTGTGTGGAAAACCATGCTCTCAGTTACGAAGACAGAATGGCATGGAATGTCGGTTAATGTTTCTCTCTCGCAACATGGGTGGCAAGTGTTAACGAAATCTGGAGAATCGAGTTGTTAAGTAATTGACTTCTAAACATATTTTATTTTAGGAGTTGATGATGTTTAAAGGTCTGTGAAATCAGAAAATGAGGCTGCTACTTTATAATAAAAGAGATGTGAATAAATAAAGTAAGTAAATAAAATATGTTGGGGGGGGGGAAGGATAATGAGTTAGTGTATTTTGCAGTGTCTATAATGACGAAAATGATAAAAGTTTTCTACCTTAACCTCAAGCAATCCAATCTCAAGTAATCGAACAAAATAAAATCAAAATATACTTTGTTCCATTCAACTTAATTCCAGAATATCACAACCAGTTATCAACCAACTAAATTCATCGTTGGCGTAAATTATCTCAGAATAAACCAAGACTTAAGGGTTAAAGGATTTATTTTATAAGAAAATAGAATATATATGTTACTCAGCATGCCATAAAATTCTGTCTTATCATCGGCTCATCAACAGTTATAGCTAGTGCTACTCTCGCTCTTATAGAGTTCAGTGATTTATTATGATATGATAAAACATTCACTAATAAAATTTAGAGTGTCACTCCACAAATACGAACTAACGAGCGTATTCACATAGTCTCAGTAGATAAGCCATATTTCTTGTACACCAGGTTTCGAATCCGGATAAGCTGAGAAAGCAAAATCAAGTTTTGAATTGTGTGACTTATCACCTGCTTTGCTTAAATCACTCGAATATTGAAACCAATGCTGTGATGTACCAGAGAAGGCGTATCATGTCAGAGGTCCTATGACATAGACACAAGAATAGTACTCCTAATATAGAGGCAAAAGATATCAATGTCAGCAGGTCCATAGATGACATCTAGTTACTCAGAGAAGGTTCGTTATCATGTTTCATGCACGGTATCTATGCTCCTATCGCTTCAGACGTGGGTTAAGTAATCAGGAACCAAACATAGCAAGTCCTAACTCAGGCTTACATCATTTCCGTTATAAGGATGAATATAGTGTCACTTAAAAAATGATAAATATGAAAAAAATTATCTAGTATATGAAAAATTTATCAATAGCACAGTCCTTAACTCAGGTGGCATTACATTTATTGTACCGTTGAATAAGGATGAATATAGTGTCACTTAAAATGTAAGAAATATCGATAAAAATTACATAAAGAGTCAGATGACAAATATATCAAAGCTACGTAATTCGTTTGATAGCTCTAGACATAAACTGACTCGGAAGAACCGGTGCGGCAGGCCTGGCGCGTACATTCTCCGGACCCTTCCATTATTTTTTTAAATAACTAAGGGCTAGATGATCAACGAACTAACGCTCATGTTACCACTATCTCTAAAAATAGTGCACGCTCCTGGCTCTATCAGTAAATAAAATATTTGGTATTCCTATACAGCGCTTGCTTCGGATCCACCCAAACAAAAATTATATACTGGATCGACTTCGGCTCCGACTCCGGCTCCGACGTCTCCGGCTCCAGAACTCTGTTTGATACTTACGAAATATGCATAAATATTTACTTGATTTTATCAACGACACAAAGATGCGCAATTTTAATATTACATGACGCCCACAATAATGATAAATAAAAATTCGTACAGTCACTTGATATATAGATGTGCACACACTAAACATACAAAAATATGTACAGTCATAAAAAGTCACTCTCCTAATATACACTGAAAAACGCTCAAGAGACTTACAAGATACATATTTGATACAGAACTAATAGTAAATCTTCTACCGTACCGTAACGAAATCGGAAGAGTGACAAAGTCTCATGCCACAGGACGCTGGTTCGGTAACTCGTCCCGATTCTAAGTAGAAATTACTTAGACTCTAAGTAATTTCTACTTAGAATAGAAGATAGTAGAGATGATGGAGGGGAAAATAGCTCTAAGTCTTAGAGTTTTTCCCCTCCATCATTGGAATAGAATAGTAGAAATGATGGAGGGGAAATGCTCTACATTTACAGTATTTCTCATCCATTATTTCTACTATTAACTTACATATTTTATTTTCAAGGTAAAAGATATGACTTCGATGACGAAAATCTCTTAACGTTGCATCATGAAATGAATCAAGTTCTTGAACATTTTGGCAATCTAGTTTTGTTGGATTTGTTCCCATGGATAACCTCGGTCGTCCCTGAAGACACTTATGCTTAATATAGTAACGAAGAAGGAAGAAGTATGTAGAAAAAAAGGTATTTGTTCTTTGTAAATGCAGTAAGTTTTATTTAGAAATCAGATTAATATAAGCACTATTAATATAGTAATATAGTATATATTATTTTGTTATATAGATAGTGATATATATATATAATATATATATATTGTATATTATATATACAATATATTTATATTAAAAATATATAGAATTAAACATAGAAATAGATATTTCACATAAAAGATATATATATATATTATTGTTAATAATATATAGATGATATTATTAATTATATATATATTATATATATATTAGTATCACACTATAACCAGATATATATAAGCCATATATTGAGAATTTATATATAATATGATATAATACCAAGCAAAACTATATATAAATATATATAGTATATATATATATATATTATATATGTAAGGCCATAGGCAGAATTTTTTTCGGATAGTGTATACACTAAGAATTAGAATGTATATTATATATTATATTGGATAAGAATAGGTTTAATATTTTAATGAGTTTTATATATATATATTGAACATAATTTATATACTATTGTAATATATATATGAGCACTGGTCCAGAATTTTGTACATAAAGACAAGTTTCCATCTTTACTACTCATTGTGAGATCAAAAATTAATATTAAATAATATGATATAATATATATATATATATAATTATAAATTAGATAGTAATATGTATAAAATATATGATATGATATATATATATATATTATTATATTTAATTAATAAATAAATAAGTATATTATATTAATAACCTCTCAAGGCATTATTATGCAACTTAACTTATATATATATATATTATATATATATGATATATATATATATATATAATTATATATATAATAAATAAATAGAGTTATATCAATAAGATACAAGTATATCATACAATTTATACTCTGTATTACTCAGATATATTTTAATGAATATTATTTTAAAAAAACAAATATATATATATATAAGCTAATGGATTATATATTAAGATTAAAAAAACTTTAGGCATAAGAAAACCTGCAATAAAAGTGCTATGACAATCTCACAGAATAAAAAGATGCAGAAAAGGCTATACATAAATTATATGATATACAAAATAAAGATATATACTATATATGGATATATATATATATATATATATATATAATATATATATATAATGTGTAATCTCGAAATAACATATAAATTTGTAAACAGATAACTAGGAAATACTAAAATAAAAAAGGAAAGAAGGCTATATATACTTCTCCCTTACCCATATATAAAGGTACTAACATTTCTTTCCTCCGTAGTGATCTATATAATATAAACTTTATATACCTACACATTTATATATATATTATATATATATATATATATAATATATAATATAATATAATTAGTAATATATAGTTACAAATGACATATGTGATTTTATGAGCATAAGAAAACGCTCGATGAGAACAACCCAAGAGATTATATTGATGAATACCTCATCGAGATGAAGAGACAAGAATCAAACCCAGATTCAACATTGTCAGGCAAGTTCTTAAAATAATAATTTTCATACTACAGTCAACAATCCGTTAATCAATATTTACTCCTGCGAAAATCTTTTTGACATTTTAACATAAAAATATGGTTCGATAATAAATTAAAATGAGTTTGATGGATGTGACGATCGAAAGTTTTAAAATTATGCACACTGCACATCATTAATTTCGCACTCTTTTGGGTCCGTAACTTTATTACATATCTTTAACGTGTTAGGATTCTTAGAAAGATGCGGGGAAAATAATTTAGGTGTATAACTGATCATGACAGAACTAGTTGATATTTATAACCCTTAAAATTACAAAATGGAATAGTTTATATCGTGTTATTTATCATATTATTATTATTATTATTATTATTATTATTATTATTATTATTTTATTATTATTATTATTATTATTTTATTTATTATTGTTATTTTATATAACATTTAGTGATATATATTTATTATTATTATAGATTTAATAATTTTTAGAGAAATCATTATGAATTTATTTCTCTCTATTTAAATTATTATATATTATTATTATTGAATTATATTATTATTTAGCTTCAATTAATATATTATTGATTATTGAAGATTATTATTATTTCTATTTCCATACAATAATTGATTATTATTATTAATTATTTTATTATTATTATTATTGTAATGTAAGCTTTCGTTTGATTTCAATTTGATTCTCGATTTTTGCTGTTTTGTTGACTCAAAGTTCGTTCTTGAATCCACTCCATAATTTATTTTCCCATAAAAGCATTGCCGATGAAATATCGTCTGAATAACGAACAATAGAATGCTTATTGATGATGACCTTAAATATTGTTTTGCCAAACACTGTATCTAATCTTCCAATTAATTAAGTATAGACTGTTAGCTTGTCAAACTCATTTGCGAATATTCTTATCAAACTATTGTTACTAGTTACCAAATTGCATGATATGGTGAAATGGATATTTGGTGAATATAATTGCGTACTTTGTCTAATGTTTGATATAAAAGATTTCCTGCCTAATTTAGTGTTTAATATTCTAATATAATATATATATATATTATTAGATACTGATATGCTATTTCATCTATGCTCTTTACTAAGAAGATAATCAGTACTCAGTAGATATATACTTATATATATATATATAATATATATATATATATATTATATATTATAATATATAGTAGTATAAATTATTATTATTATTATTTATTTTATGTTATATCTATTATTATTTTGTATCTATATTTATATAATTTTCACTATAATATATACTAATTATATATTTATTGATCATGCTTATTTTGTCTATTATAACGATTATAATTGTTATCTATACTTGAGTATTTATTTGTTTATCATTATTATTATTATTATTATTATTTTATTATTATTATTATTATTATTATTATTATTATTTAGTAAGTTTCGTTTGAAATAACGAACAAATAGAATGCTTATTGATGATGACCTTAAATATTGTTTTGCCAAACACTGTATCTAATCTTCCAATTAATTAAGTATAGACTGTTAGCTTGTCAAACTCATTTGCGAATATTCTTATCAAACTATTGTTACTAGTTACCAAATTGCATGATATGGTGAAATGGATATTTGGTGAATATAATTGCGTACTTTGTCTAATGTTTGATATAAAAGATTTCCTGCCTGTCATATTATTGAATTTTTATTCAAAATTAAAAAAAAAAAGAAAAAAAAAAGTAATCCTTATTTTAATGTAAAAGATCTTAATAAATTTTACAATAGAGATTTCTATAACTTAATAAATTTTACAATAGAGATTTCTATAACTTGATGATTAAGTGAGAGTCGCCAATTTTTTTTCAAAGCACCATGGGATAAATCAAGGATCGATTACAAAGTGTATTACATTATGGACTTTAAAATTAAAGCTTTTAAAGAAATAATATTAATCATCAGATTCTCAAGTATAAAAATAAATAAATCCAGAAAGGTGGAAAATTTCTAGCTATTTTTTTTCATAAGGTAATCGTTCTATTTGCTCCACTGTTATATTACTTATGTTATAGAATGCTAAATTATTTTAAAACGTTCTAATGATATATCTATATTTTATAATATTAGTGTTGTTATTTTCTCCATGCAGAAAGAGATTTAGTTGGATGTATTGGTGACCTGTTTGCAGCAGGAATGGAAACCACTTCAATGACCACCATATGGTCAGTTTTCTATTTAGCCACTTTCCCTGAAGTGCAGAAAAAAGTTCAGAATGAAATCATTCTATAATATATATATATATATATATACTATATAGTATTATTATATTATTATATATATATATTATATATATATTATATATATTTTATATATATATATATATTAGTTATTATATATATATATAATATTATATATTATATATATAACTATTATATATTATATATATATATTATATTATATATACATATTATTATTATATTATATATATTTATATACCTATAATGAAAAATATATACTACTATTATTTATATAATATTATATATATATATATTAATATATATATAAATATTTATATATATATTATATATATATATACTATATATATATATCTAGTGTCCTATACTATATAATTATTGAGACGGAAGTAGCGCTCCTTAGCGAAGGATACCCACATTGGCATTATGGAGTCTTTAGAGTTACATCACGTATGGCCGTCGTGCCAATTTTTCTTCCCTTTTGTGCTCATATTCCAGTATATTCTTCTTAAGTACTGGAAGTAAGCTCTCCCTTATACACACCAATAAATACAATTAAAGACAACATTATACCTCTAAAAAGAATAAAAATGGTATTTTGTATTGTCAGCCAACCCGATTAGCTTGGAGTGCCTATTAGAGGTTAGCTTCCAAACTTAACCCTCTATCATCACCATTAAATGCCATGATAGCCTTCGTGATGGGTGAGTTGTGCTTCACGAATTGCCGGCCTAATTCTTGACTCGTCGTCGCTTCTTCTCAATTTCGCAACTTCTCGGTTTTAAAATCTAATTTACATTTGCTTTGAACTCACCTCCTCTTAAATCTATCTGTGATTCCTAACCGAATTTAGGTTTTTAAGCGTCCGACTTCAAGCTCTCTCTCGGTGACTCCTCCCCTTAACTATATTACTTCCCTCAATTTTAGCAAGGTCAGCTCTGTGCCAATGATGGCATCGTTTGTATTCCCTTGTACTTTGATTTGAAGTTTTCCGAGTATTTTCTACCTAATGGTGCGCAATTAACCTGTATAATAAATTTTAGAACCATTCTCTCTCTTTCACATTTCTCTGATAATCCATTTCTTGGCTTCTATTTCAACGTTCTCAAAGCGCCATGCTTTCCTCTAAATTCTCAAGATAAGTTTATGAACTTGCTAGGGTTCTCTTTCCAGAATTACCTTGAGAAGTTAGTGCAGTTTCCTTCATCGTATCTCGTCGCCTTTGATGAATGAACCCAACAATTCTAAGCCTCTTTCCTAAATCTCTAATTCTATGCTTTTATTTTGTCAAATTCTTTCCTCCCTTTGGGTCCCTCCGATCACTTCTCATATTCTCTGTTTTCTGTTCCTATTATCTTCAAGTCGTCCGCCGCAGGAAACAATCCCGTCTACGACGAAAAACGTTTTGGCACTTCGGTTCTGCTAACCGGTCGGACTTACGGTCGTACTTCCTTGATTTCCAATGAATGACTACAATTTCCGTGGAAAGGGTCTCTCGGTGTGTGCAAAGCGCGAGTTAATCTTTTGGCATGGGAGGCGCTTGCACCCATGAGTCTTCATTCCAATAAACCTAGAAAACCTTGAGTTTACTCTGCTTTGTTCTCGTGTATTAGCCACAGCGCAGCTTTAGGAATTTACTGTATCTTCAATTCCAGAACCCTTGGCCACTTTTTCATCAAAATCTTCACAATTATTATCCATGACCAACAAAACTTCTTCTCGAGTAGAAAATGCAATAATCTTTCTGGCTCTTCTTTATCATTATCAACAACAAAAAGTTAAATCTTAACTTTGCTTCTCCTCTATACCCTTTTTTAGTATTTTCCTTGGCATAACTGCCGTTTTAACCTTTCCACTTAAGCTAACTCTTTGCTCAACCTTTCCTCCTAAGTTCCACCATAGACGTTCAGTGATATTCCTTCTTCTCCACTACCATCCAACATATTGTGCTAATAAATGTAAAATTCTTCAAAAATTGCGTATTTCTGCTTTTTTCATGAGTTGACACTAGAAAGCTTACGTTCTGGATGGTAGTCTCCTATAGTTCTCAAACTTGTAGCTTTTCAAGCTTGCGACTTTGCCTTTGTTAATTATTCCGCCTCTGTTCATTTCTACTTTGGCCTTTTTTTCTTGCTTGAAAGGTGCTACGCTGATACAAAAGGAACCAATCTCACCCATCCAAATATCGCAAATCTCATCTAACTTCTGTTCTTTTATAGTTTCGATCTACCTAGCGAGCGTTTAAAACATTAAATTCTTCTATCTTTTACTTCTTGCTGTCAATACTTTTTGCCCTTTGTTCCTCTTTCTTCAGATTTTTGGTGATGCACTCGTTCATCCTTTAAATCTATAATAGTGGTGTTGCTCATGATGTTTCTGTTTTATTTCTAACTCTTTCTACTTTTCATAAAAAAGACCTCTTCTTTATTGCTTCATCACAGATCTACTCCAATGTCGAAGATTCACTCTTCATTACTCCCCTCATTGTGATAGACGTCCTTTTCAACAACAATTAGCTCAAGCTAGAAAGGGCCCCTTTGGATCAACTAGAATTGTCTTTCTCGAATTTCATTTGAGGCATGAGAACAAGTGTTGTTATTCAATTTCTCAAAGTACTCGAGTTCCTTCATCTTTCTACTCGACATAATTTTTCACACATAACATCTTTGAAAATACATAACTCAAATCTTTGTCTGTCCTCAATATTCTTGGTGTTTATCTCGTGATCTTTAATTGAAGTTTCATATTACTTCTCCTTTTAAATAGCTTCTAAAAGTTGGGTGTTCCTTGAGGCACATCAGATGCTTCACGCCACCTCAGTTTTGAGATTTACAGGGGGTCGTTGCCCTGAGAGTATCTCATATTGAGTGATTACACTACATGTTCCTCTTTAAATGTTGAGTCTAGGGTTTTTCGTCTATGAGTGAATTGTTGCATCACTCTCTTTATTCTCCTGTTATTATAACGACACTGCTCTTCTGAGCTTCTTCCAATACACATACTCCTCCATTGAGAGGTTCTTGCGAACACACCTTTCTACACGTCTCATATTTTTTTTTTTTAGCCCAAGCATCGATGACTCAGTGACCTTACACCTATGTTTTAGTCCTATTTGACTGTAAAGTTCTGTACTACTCTTGATATAGATGTTGCTACTATGTTATAACACTTATTGCGTGCAAGTACTTAATACACCGCTACGATACCTTTATTCTTGTAAAATCCAAGAAAAGTTAACATTGTGTGGTAACTTCGTACAATTCCAGCGACTATTTTTTTTATTGAGAAAAGGTGTGAAAGGAAGTTATATACTATATTATATATATTACTATTTATATATATTAATATATATTTATATAATAAATATATTATATTATTATATTATATTATTATATTTATAAATATATATATATATATATATATATATGTATAATTATATATTTATATAGCTACTAATATATATTATATATTATATATATATTATTATAGTATATAGATAGTATATATATATATATATATATATTATATATATATATTATAGTATATATATATATATATATTAATATATATATATATATATATATATATATAATATATTCGCTGATGCTTTAAATATTCGCATTGACTTTCGCATTCACAAAATATAAAATAAATTATTTGCATTTGCACTGGGAAACTCGGAATACTATTAGAAAATGTTCTGATGGAACTTGTAAGAAAATTTAACAACTTTTGTGGAGAAATTGATTAGGAATTAGTGACTGGGCGGCGTTCAGGTATACAAGTAATTTGAGTCGCAGCGAAATCTGCAATATTATAATTGATAGTATTTCGCTGAAATAAAAACTGTTGAAGGAGATTCCAATACTTCTTATCCCAGTGTCTTTGGATTACTTCGATATGTTTCATGACAACAACGTAAACAACACTTTGCAATTCGTAATTGATCTCAGAAAGAAGAATGATATCGGGTTCGTGACTATCTAAGCAGCAGAAACAACGGAAATGTAGAATAGAAAGCGAAAGTAAAAAAGTAAAGGATCCCCAATTTCAGATTTAAGAAGGAATGAAATTGGTGTAACTAATATTAAAATCAATTATATTACTAGTGAAAATCATAAAGGATGGATATATAAATTTACAGAAATTATTGTAAAGGATGTACTTTCTTCGCTTTTCGTTCACGACTGAATTCTTGGTTACTGTACTCGGCTTTAGCAAAAAGTATCGGTTCTCTTTCAGCACATACTTCGAATGAAGTATACAGAGAGTAAAATTTGAAAGAAAAGTTTTCAGAAATTAATAACCTCTGTTCAAGAAATCGTTCAAGTTAGGCTTTCATACCCAAGAGATTGGATCAATTTCTCATCAGCAGTTTCTGTGTTCTTGCTTGGCAGGTATGCATTGGCGGTTGACAATATCAGAGCCAAATTTGTAAAATGTCATTAAAAAATAGTAAAAAGAATTCTCAACTTGAAATGGTCACCACAGGGTGAACATATCTGAGTATAATGAATGTTGTCGAGGAACCATATCACAGGAGATTCCCTGTTCCTGACGCGATCGGCGTATGTGCCAACTAAAGAAATGACGTATCCATGAGGGAACAGGCACAACACTCCCCGTCCTAGTCTCCAACTAGAAAATTACAAAGATGACCACCCAAACCAAGGTATAACGAAATCTTCAATATAGATGTAACCACTGAATTATCGGATAACTTACCAAGAAGAAAAAAATTAATATGATACAGCAAAAGGAAACAACCTAATTCACCAAGGTTAATACTGACTACCGTCTAATGTAAGTCACAAAACCATTGAATTCGTCTATATCTCCTCCCTAAATAACTCAAGTGGTATGTAATCGCATAAAAATATATGGTCTTAATCTCTAGGCTCAGGGTATGGCTAGTAAAAGTACTATACTATAGCTAAGGAAGCATTATGCTATAGTGTATCAAAACTAATAAATGAATAAATA
>JABUQX010103259.1:0-12500 GCA_015478945.1 Trachelipus rathkii | reverse complement strand
ATATAATTATATTAACATACTTGTACGTACACTTTCCGTGGGTAGCTGAAAGTGAATATGTAAAAAGTAAATGGAACGTCCATAATTACAGGTTAGTAGTAAATTATTAGTAAATGTATATGGTATTCGATAACGTATAGCTCATAATAACACATAAAGCAAAAAGTCAAGAAGTCTCGAAATAGTTAAAATATAATGATAAACCGCTAGCCTTATACCGAGTAATACACACTTCATATAAATAGTAAATCTACAAGATATTATCTTCACTATTACGATACTGTAAACTATCATCGCACTAGTCGGGAAACTCAGTTGTTGCCCGAAAAAAAAGTCAAGAAAACCTAATCTGTCAACTGAGGAGTAAACAGCCCAGATGAAAAAAAGTTACCCGAGAAAGGGCAACCCATGTACAGAGCAAAAAGGGGGGGACTGGCGGTGTTGAAGGGGAGGAGATATAACAATCCTCTCGGGACTCTATAGTGGCAGAATAGTAGGACTTCGGGAAATGTAAGCCTTATGGGATTGGACTGAAGAGGAATGGAACTGACGGTGTTACCTTCATTTTTTCTACAAATTCTCATGGGGGCAAGTATTTTTGGGCAACTATTTCTAATTTAATTATACATCCTCTTACCCGTGCAGAGTGACATCATACCACTCTCTATGTTTCGCCATATCATACTAGATAGTATAGGTACATATGCTTTCATCATGTGAACAAATGGAAGCACCAGTATTACTTTCAAGGAATTTAAACATAGATACATTTGATATTGCTCTAAAGTCTCTCTACTCTCCTTTTTGTCCCCATCCTCCAGCGTCTAGCGGGTGTGAATAGGCAAATGATTATTTGTATATTATTTGAGAGAGATGCAAAAGAGACCATTGTCATAATTAGTTTTGGTGGCTTCTAGTAGCAAGTCCCGTTATATATTATATAGATTAAATTGATGGTGAAATATAATAATTATGATATATATGGAGATTATTAAACATGTAAATATAGGTGAATAAAAATAGTGCTCACGTATAGACTGATATAATATACACGTAACTAGTCTACGCTACTACGCGTTAACAAATGCCAGATAAAGTTACTCTATGGCGAGCCTGAAGATGACCGCCCTATGCGCCGCAACGGGCTGGAAGGGAAGGTACTTATTACCTATAGGGGACTGATCCCTGGATGAGACGAGTATTACTATACCTACATCAGTAATAGTCGATTTATGCGTATTTTACATTTTGTATATCCCTAGGACTTATATAATTATATCTGGGCAAATGGGACATAAGTTTCAAAGAAGAGGTTCTACATTTTATATGATTTTCGTTAAAATTTAAGGAATACATGTAAAAGATAATGGTGCCGTATACCCAGAAGGAGTTAGTCCAACTTATTCGAAAGCGTGTTAAATTTTTTTTTCGCGCTACCGAGGGAGTGTGTGTATAGATTATAAAGCCTCCGCATTATAGAATAAGCGTACGGGTATATTATATTAAATATACTATACTTATACGATACTTAATGCTCTAAATAATATATGGTAGCTGTGGATTAAAAATTATATATATAGTATGCAATGTAATATAGTGATATTCTGAAATACATATAGTTATATATATATATTAATATATAAATATAAACTAATAATCATAGTGAAATGGATATATATTATAAGTTAATACACAGTATATTATATACATTCGAGCCATAATAAGGGCATAATAACATACGGATGGAGATAGGAATAGGCCTACTAGTTTAAGTTAATAAGTAGATTACCATAAAGATATATAAAACTTGTAAAACATAAACATGTATCATAATAATTAGTAAGGCATAGGTGAAGTTGCATATGATGTAAATAAATGTAGGGTCCAATAATACATACAATAACATATCCCTCAGAGAAATATATATGATAAATAAATAATATATAATATTATATCAATTAATAAGTTAAATAAATAGGTACTTACAATGCTATACATGCTCAGTATTTAAATGTAGTGCACTCCGCTAAGGATACAGGTATCGCTGAACAAATAGGCCATAGATGTGAGTATATTTGTTGTCATCCTAATATGAGCGGTCAAATGAATATCAAGAAAAGCCAGGACAATTATAGCCTTCTCAAGATATCAAACAATACCGGTCAATTTAGATAATCGCAATAAAACAATACAAGCAACTACAGCCCGAAAACCCTAAGACATTTACTAGTTATCTGAAGAATTGATCTGTAGTATTGATAAATATGAATTCAGTCAAAATTATGATCATTAGACCTAAAAGGAAGAAAGATAGTCAGTATCCAATAAATCAATTAATCTATTAACTAGATAACGATAATAAGGTATTGAAATTCATATTATAGGGCACCGTTACATCTAAGCCAAATTAGCTGCATAAGGACATCCATGAAGATGGGTTAGACGTAGAGCTTTGGATCTAGAGGAATGCCCTACCCATAAGCTATACGACTACCCAGTTTATTAACAAAAAAATCTTTAATTGCCACTTAGAATACAGTAGAGTAAATATAGCGTCTCCTTCGGATGAAGTATGTTAGATAACGGTACTCCAAACTTTAAGACAAAAGTCAAGGCCAAAGGTCTGCAAGGACTGCCTCTGACGAATTTCTTAAACAAGGTAGAATTTTAAAATTAGAGATTCTAAGTCTCTTCTAAATGGCAGCATTAGTAAGATAAGCTCTGAACGGATGCAAATCCTGCTCATAAAATATAAACATTATGCTATTAGGGAAAATTTTATATTTCGATGATCGAATCAAGAAAAAAAGCTACAATACGTTTAATGAGTGTAAAGATTTCTCGGTTTATAATTCTTAAGATGCAGTGACGTCAATAAGATTCCTGAGTAGATGTGTAACCTGATAAAATGTGGAGTGGCCCCAGTATTGCAGATAAAAAATCTAGAGTCTGACATCATGTATGGCAGTGGCAGATTGCGAAAATATACACACAATATAATTATACCGAGACCAGATATCATAGTAAGTTCGCCCTTGGCTTGGAACCGGAGGAATAAAGAGGAGGAATTGTAGAATCATCAATTTTGTTTGAACCTTTTAGTTTTCTGAGTAATCTATTCAATTTATCCTCAGTGGAATGTATGATTTTCTGACAGTCTCCAGTTATGACTTCAAATTTAGTTGAGTCTAAAAGAATATTTAATACCTTTTCAATGTAGTCTCTTTTGTCCAGAAGTACAATACCAGCTCCTTTGTCAGGTTTAGTAATTATAATATCATTATTGTTTGAAAGTTCCTTTAAGTTTTGGATATCACTCCTAGAAAATACATGAACAAGGTTCTTGGGGTTAAATTTGCGAATTGAAGTGAAAGCTAAATTTCTAATATCGTTGAATACAGACTTTTGTTTACTTTCAGAAAATTTGTACAAGGGAGAAACGTTCAATTTTCGTAGTAGAATTTCAAAATTTAGAAAAATATATAATATATATATATAATATATATAATATATTATATATATATAGAAATATATATTATATATATATATTATATATATTTATATATATATATATATATATATATATATTATATATATATATATATATATATATTATATATATATATATGTGTGTGTGTTATATATATTATATATATATAATATTATACTATATAATATATATATTATATATAGTATATATATATATAGTTATATTATATATATATATATATATATATATAATATATAATATATATATATTATATATAATATATATTATATATACTATATATATATATATATATATATATATATTAGTATATGTATATATATAATGTGCACAAGTTATCTTCTCTTTCAATCCCCAGTCCTATGACACCGATTCTGCATGAGATACCTCAGAATCCTAATTACTGGCCGTTTATGACATCCATAACTTCTTAAACATCCCTTTGTATAAGGTGCTACCGTTTTCTTATGACGAAGAGTATACCCCTGGCCTATTCCCTGCTCCCACCATATGCCTGGACCTAACCTTTCTAGCAACCCTGCTGCCTTGTTAAAGACAGCTCATGGTGGATTTACTCCTGTGTTTGCTGTCGGCTCTAAAACAAGGGACAATGTGGGTGCGTGTTGCTGTCTTTCCTGACTGTAATCTCTCCCATACCCTTCCCCCCCCATGCTTTAATTTTTACTGCAGAGTTAATGGCTATACTACTGCCCTTTCTTGAATACTATTCCTTCGCCAAGATCGCTCTTATATCATTACTTCAGATTTGCTCCAGGCGCTTAAAACCCCTTTATTCTAAAAACACATTGATATCCGCTGTACAACAATTTCTTCGGTTGATCCACTCCCGTGAGAAACATATCATACTATATTGGACCCCCTCTCATGTAGGGGTAACTGGGAACAAAATCGCTGATAGAGAGGCCAAAATGGCCACCTCTTCTTTTCGAAGCTGTTCCAAGTACCTCCCGAATGCCAGTTGACAAAGTCGTCTCCCATCAACTATTTATTATCATGCTCTCCAACAGGGCTTCCGATCTGATTGCAAGAGTGCTGGACGAGTGATCAGTGGGGAGCAAAACTTAGAAATATAAAACCGAACATTGGTGATTGGTCTTCCTTTCACCGACGAAAGCGCATACACAAGGTGATACTTGCCCACCTCAGTATTGGCTACACCAATATCACTTACAGCCACTACATTTCAAGGGACCCTCCTCCCATCTACAAATTTTGCCGTCGACATACGCCGCAATTTGTTCACCACATCTTCATTGATTGTTCCCAATTGGACCCCATTTACCGTCGTAATATTCCTACTTTGTGGTCCGCAACACCTAAATAGTTATCCCATATCTTATGTGAATGCTCCCACTTTAAAAGTAACTTTATTTTTTTTTATCTTTAAGAACTAAATATTTTTTGTAATATATGATTTTGTTATGTAATATTAGGCACTTTTATAATGTAAGGAAATCGTTTTATTTAGTTTTTTATTTATCTTTGTTTGAATTTTCATTTCGCCATCCAAATTTTAAAATATGTATATTTAAAATATGTATATGCCAGGACGCTCCCATGGAGTTGAGAGTTCATTCCAATGTGGCCGCTTCTCTGTGGACCGTGTTGGATCCCGTACATAAACTATATATAATATATATATAATATTACTATATATATATTAATCATATATTAATATATTAGTATATATATATTATACGTAACCTATGACGCGCGGTGATAATATTTATATTTCAATATATCTGCATCGTGAGTGAGAACAATATAACTATGTTTTACCTCAATGTTGGAGATAAATATTGGTCTGACTATCTCACCGAGTGAGTAATACATAATCTTTGCCTATATATAATATATATATATAATATATATATACTCATAATATAGTATAGAGTGAGATGTAACCAATAGCCTATATACTCATCATATATATATATATATAATATATATAGATATAATATATAAACTATATATATTATATAACTATAATAATATATACATATATATATATACTATATATATATATATATATATATTATATATATGTATAATATATATATATTATATATATATATATATTATATATAATAGTACGTATATATATAATATATATATATATCATATATAATATATATATATATATATATATATATATATATATATATATATATATATATATTATAATATATCAATTAAATTTATATAGTATACTATATATAATAAAATATAATATATATATATATATACTATATATATTATATATATATAATAATATATATGAATGGTGCTCTATTATATTATATATAGTATATATAGTCTATAATTATATAACTATATAATATATAATTTATATATAAGTAATATATATATATATATATATTATATATTAGTCATATATAATTATATATATACATTTATATATATTATATATTATATATATATATAATATATATAAACTATATATCAGTATATATATATATATATTATATAATATTATATTATATTAGTATATAATAACTATAATAATACTGTAATTAGACCTATTTTATATTTGAGTATTTATATAAATATATTTAGATGAATATATATAATTAATAATTATAAAGTTATTAATATGTAATATCTATATATATATATAGAATAATTATATACTATATAATTATATTAGATATATATATTATAGATATATAATTTTTAATAATGTATATTAATGTATATTATATTATATATATATATATATATACTTATCTATATACATATGTATATTATAATTTGAACTTTATATAAGCTATATATAATATGGTGGAAGGTATATAACTCATATATACAGTCGGAGTAATAATATATAATTTATATATATACTCACTATAAAGTATATTAAAATATATTGAAAGAGATATATATCTATGTAAGTGATTAAAATATATGCTTATATTTTAATGTATGAAAACATTGTTATGTTAATATATATATATATAATACTGATATTATATAATATATTATATATTATTTTCACCTTTAATGACGCGCCTCGGTAGCACAAGGGGTGTCTGTGTACGCGCACATGAGTTTTGGTTGATATCAGCAACTCAGACTAGCTTCGCTGGCTCACATCGGTTGCCTCCTTTCTTTCTCCACCTCTTTCGTGGAATTCTCTTGCCATCTTCTGTGTTTCCTACTCAATTTAATTCTCTCCTCAGCTTTAAGCCACGCGTCTGTGCTCATCGCGAGCTAGTGTTTGTGTTAAGTTGATATTTTTTGTTTTTTAACCACTCGCCGTACTTGAATAGGGCTATTGGCCGCAGTTTGAGGACACGGTGTGATCACCGCTAAAAAATAAAAACAAGAAAAAAATTTCTTTTAATTATATTATATATATAATATATACTATATATATACTATATATATATATATATATATATATATATATTATATATATATATAATATATATATATATATAATATCATATATATACTATATAAAGCGAAGGAGCTGCTGTGCCTTTTATGAGTTATTTTCTTCTGTGAGTGTGCTACTCATCTTTTGATGCATCGTGTGGTATGTTGTGTGTAGTGACTCTGAGAGACTTCTCTTTTTGCATCTCGCTCAGGGTTAAATATAGAAACTCTTGTATTTGCTGTTGAATCGAATTATTTTTATTTGAAGAATATGGTTTATCAACTATATTAGCAATTTTCGTACACCTAGTGATCTCAAAATTTATCTACAAATCTTTATAACTTTTATTTAAACTCTCCTGCACACATTGCATATTTTTCAATTAAAAACAAGCTATTTCTTATAGTAGAGTTCAATATACATAATATGGTGCAAAATGCTACAAAAATATTACAACCTGAGGACTTGATATTATTTTAGGAGGTAGAGAGAATATAAATTGAATAAAAGATTACTAACAACATATTGTATGGAACAGTTAATGAGTGTCAAAGAGAGTAATAAAATCAATGTCAGAGATATGGCAAGTTATGAGATTAATAAAAAATAATTAATCAGATATTGTATCAGATCACACGGAAACGAATGAATAAGAAAAAAAAAAACGCTGGAAAAATGAGGAAATCTGCTTTAGAAGGAAAAAAGCATTGTTTTTTTTATTTATTGTCTTGGATAAATTTTAATAATTTATGAATTTATAATCGATTTTTTTTTCATAAATAAAAATATTTTTTAGTAGTTAAAATGCTAAAATTAATAAATACATAATATATCATCGAAGGCTTATTATTATATATTAATAGAGATGAGGAAAATATATTTACAACAACCATTTATGAAGTAATTGCGTTTATATTTACTACTTACGTTAAATTTGATAAGAGAAGGGCTACTTCTAAATGACTGCTTTCTTTAATTTGCATTAGAGGAAACCTTAATATGCCTTTATTTGCCGTAACTATCATATTATATATATAATATATATATATATATATATATATATATATATATATATATATACTATATAATAGCCATAATATAGTATATATAGTATATATAGTAATATATCTTAATATATATATATATAGTGTTAATATATATTATGTTTATATATATAGTATATTGCAATCTAATATTATTAGTATATATAATATATATATATATAATACTACTATTATATATATAATATAAATAGAACGTATATAATATATATATATTATATTAGCCTGCTTATACTTATATATATATACTTGTTTTTCTTAAAATTTGGGATATATAATTATATAATATTATTTTAAGATATATATATATATATATATAATGTATATATATATATATGTTATATAATATATTATATATACTAATTTGCATGCTATAAGAAAAAATTGTAAAATCCAATGCATGCAAATAATCTGTGAACTACTGAACTTTAGGCTTGTCTCTATAATTATATGAAGAAGAGAAGGAATTGTTATGAGGAAAATGGTAAGGTAAATGGAAGGTGCGGAGGAGGACTTTCCTGTTCTCACTCTCTCAAGGTGAACCAGTGTCATCCTCAGCGCAAATCTTTTAATCCTTTCACATTTATTTCTTTTAATAAGAAATGTTGCTATTACTTGCATGTAATACGACATAAATAACTCTCATCTCTTTATATATTATTATTATTATTCTAATAACTCTTCTTCTAGGAATAATAATAATAATAATAATAATAATAATAATAATAATAATAATAATAATAATAATAATAATGTAATTAATAATATATAATAATAATAATAATAATAATAATAATAATAATAATAATAATAATAATAATAATAATAATAATAATAATAATAATAATAATAATAATAATAAATGTTGCTGTGTAACTTGAAGTAATAATAATAATAATAATAATAATAATAATAAGTATTATAATAATAAATGTTGCTGTGTAACTTGAAGTAAATATTAAAGAAGTACCTCATTTAAAGTTATTTTTATCATTTTATTTTGAAAGAATATATTAATTCCTTCTTTAAAAAATTACACCGTGAACAGGTTAAAAACTTGCGGTCGATACGCGTCAAAAGATTTATAGTTGCAACTCTATAGTGTAGGTCCTTTACCTATTAAATTAAATTTTCAAGAATTGCTCTTGCAGCTTTAGACAATCATCAGCGTAACATGCGCGCATAACGGCAATAATTAGATCCTCTTAGAAATAAAAGGCGCTGCTATTAATTTCATCTCTCTCGGTCCTGAATATTCATTTATTATTATTATATTTTGTGATTAGTGAAAGTGTGTGCACTCCTCCCATCCTCATTTCTATTATTTAATTATTATTGAGTTCTCAGTATTAATCTCAATAATTATTATCTATTACAATTAAACATTATAATATTTATTATTATTATTATTATTATTATTATTATTATTATTATTATTATTATTATTATTATTATTATTATTATTATTATTATTATTATTATTATTATTATTATTATCTATCTATTATTATATATTATTCATATTATTATCTCTTCGTAGCATATCATATTATTTATTATTATTATTCAGAAGAAGAAGAGAAAATAAAATAATAAGGTAAAATAATATATAAATTTTAACCAAAACTTAATACATTGGAATACAAAACAAGGTCACGCCACAATAAATTAAATACCTAATTCATAAATAACAAACTAGCCATGAGTGGACTGTAAAGCATTTCCTAGTCGGTCTTTCTAGTTCGTTTCAGTTTTCTTCTTCTTCTTCTTCTTCTTCTTCTTCTTCTTCTTCTTCTTCTCTTCTTTCTTCTTCTTCTTCTTCTTCTTCTTCTTCTTTCTTCCTCGAAGAAGAAGAAAGAAGAAAGGCACCAAGATAAGAGTCACAGAAGGGATCTAAGTAAAAGACGGAAGAAGAAGAATCATGAGAAGGAAGAGAAGTGCACGAAGAAATATAACATAATATCATTATATATTTTTTGCAAATCCATAGATAAACTCGATGGCCTCATGGTCATCTGCTACTGAAAGACGTCTCTTCACCATAATATACGACTTTCCACAAACAAGAATCCTTTGAATATCCTAAGCAATTAATTTCATGTATCTTTTCGTTAAAATTAAAAATTTATTAATTCCAAAAAAGCATTTCTTTTATTTCTTTTCTCCTTTTTCTTTTAATAACAGCATTCTTTTCCCTTATGTATAAAGTTATTTTTTCTTCTTTTGCTGACCATGAGTTTAATATTTAATGATAAGATCTTTTATGTTATAAAGAAAACACCCTTTCTTAAAGCTGATTATCATTATATGTGAAGAGATCCCGAATAAGTATACTATATACTCTCATTACCCTAAAGTATCAATATAAACTAAATTCCCCCACCTCCCCTTGTGAATTAGTCAGCATTCTATAATGTACCCCCTATATGTATACCTTATTAGTATAGCTTCTAGTGTGACCTATATATAATCTACTAGGTATTTAGGTGATTTCAACGTTATACTCTATAGGTATAGTAACACTCAACATTAAGCTGAATATACCTTTACTAACTCACACCATATTACTCCTTCCATATTACTATATACTGATTATTTTCTCTCATATATTCCTGTCCTATAACCCACTCCAAATACTCACCTCTCTTCACTAGTACATAATTTAAATATAGTATAGTATATTATACTCATCATATACATATACTCTTAATAACTCTATACATATAAAAAATAGTAGCTATATAATCATTATGGGCCTATAGTATTATCTCCAGATCAGTGTCTACATATATCAGTAATAAACCTACACATTAATCACTATCCTCTCACTACTATACAATAACCATTTATATATAGACACTAATAATTAAATATACTATATCACTACACACTACTCACCTTAATTATATTTATAGTTATATATTAAATATATAATATATTTAATATAATATCTCAAGTATCTAATATATAGTGATATATATATATATCATAATACCTATATTACATATACCCAAATATAGGCCATACAGTAAAATAATCCTCATATTATATATAGTATATATAAATATTATTATATATATATATATATACCCCAAAACTCACCCTCCTGAAACCTAGTTATATAATACTACATATAAACTATATATATATATACATATTATCCAAACAAAGAAACTCCCTTCGAATACTTAGACCACATACCTCATATACCCCTCATATACAGGGATACTATATTCTATATATTATATATATTGGCGATCGCTGGAGTGCGCACGAGCTAGAACTAGCCCCACTGATTGCATACCAAGCAGGCCTCCGGTGATGGTGAAAAACGCCACTTTACCATGAGAACAATTGACAACATCCAACTCGTTCACCATCAAACATCCCTCTATTGAAGTTGGTTCATCAAGAAAACAAACTATAACCCTCCTCACACACGCAAAATTGGTGATCCTGCACACGCAAGAGGACATGTTCCATTGCGCAGGGCACAACGAACATCGAGCCAAAACAACACTTCCTCCAAACATACAGCTTTCTTCCTACTTGCGACAGATACTAGCATACGGTTCACGTTGGTCGATCTGTCGAGCGCCGTGATAGCGCGTGATCTTTCTCACATGCAGCTTAGTCGCAGAACCATAACCTGCACGTTAAAGTGTTTACAGCAAGTGGTCGAAGTTGACTTCTTCACACTCACACCAGATGAAACAAACTTAATTGTGCACACCCATAGGCTTCTCGACCAACGTTGACATATTACCTCCAGCACTCATACTAACCACGACGTCTACCTCATTCAAAGCTCTAGAGAGCGGAGCTCGATGTCGCTCGATCAGCCCGGACAACATCCTGCCTCACTGCGGGGAAGTTCTGTGCGTCCCGCTCTGGGGCATGAGGCTGCTAGCTCCCACTTGATGGACTAATAAGCAGGCCTTCGGGAAGAAACGCGAACAATCTTTATTCAACAACGCTTCAACTCTTCAATCATCAAATATCCCTTCTATTGCAAGGTGGTTCTCAATAGCTCACACTTACCTCCCTTTCCAATATATATAAATTACCTGTATTTAAAATTATCTATCCTCTACCCTATTTCTTTTACTCTTCTATTAAGAATATTATATATATATATTGTATATATAATCTTAAGTATTATATAAATATATATATATATCATAAATTATGCTAACATTTCTTCGCATACCTAAACCTACTATATACCCCTATATATATATAATACCAATAAGCAGAAATAAATAAAAAACATCTCTCAGTATAAACTCCCGCTACAGACTCCACAACTTCTCCACTCACCCCTAAATTTACACAGAATGAGTGAAGTATATCATGATAACCATTCAAAAACTCTCCAAAAAATTCTCCGGCTACAGGACCAGACTCAATCTATAACCTACATCTAAAACACCTCAGTGAGAAAAGGCACTTCTCCTTATCACAGAAATCTTCAAACAAAATCCTGGCAACCTTAACTATGTACCCCCAA
>JABUQX010103256.1:5000-25185 GCA_015478945.1 Trachelipus rathkii | reverse complement strand
CTTCAGATCTTCTGCTCACTAATCCCCCTCTTCGGATATTCCGTTATTCCACTGACCTCAACGCTCCAATCATAAACTATTGTTCACACACGACCACTTCATATTTCAACGTTTCCTTTCATCTTTGGTTTCAGTCACAGCGAGCAAAATCAAATTTGCCCTTTATAAATACATCCATCACCTCTCTCCTCTTCTCTCTCGAAATACTTATATCCTCTGCCGCTCCTCTCTCATGACCATACGATCATACATTTGTCGCACCAAAGAATAGAGGTCCGTTTACGGCGATCACTCGCCTTTCTCTCGAAGGCATGTCATTAGCTTCCTTTCAAACGACTATGTGGTACTTGGGTCAGCCAGACTCTAAATAACCACCGTACCCTTTAGTCGCCTATCTACTACTACTGCAGAACATACGATGTGCTTGGCCAATATTTTTTCTCCAAACACATAGGGATATTAAGGGATTAAAGGAATGTGTGCTTATGTGAATGCTTTTCTCTACTGAAGAGGCGGTTGGATATAAGTATGCCGCATATGATTGATGGCATAAACAGGTGGTCTTTCTTAAGATTTCGTCTGAGGATTGAAGTGTTGATACAACTGTCCACACGAACAGACAAGTGCGAACCATTCTTGGCCATTGGAATGTCATACATACCATAAGCAAAATGGGTTATAATATATATATATAGTATATATATATATATATATATAATAATATCCATTATATTCTATATATAATATATATATATATATATATATATATATATATATAATATGATTTATTAACAATATTTTAAATATTATTCCAAAAAAGTTTGTTCAACTAATCGGCAAAAATTGACGATGACGATGGACGATTGGACTAAAATATGCCAGATTTTTTGCCGATGACGACTTGAGCGATGACGATTAATCGTCCCATCCTAAGTATATATATATATTATATATATAATATATATATAATATATATTAATATCTCCAAACTACCTACAAAAATATATATATATATATATATATATATATTGGTTCTCCTACTGACAAATTTCTGGCCTCTTTCCAAAAACATCTCTAACAACTTCTGTAAATCTGCCTCTCTTCCTCTTATTCGATCTCATGTTCTGTAAATCTGTCTCCAACTGAAAAGGCCAATCTCTTCGGCCTCCTATTTTACTCTTAACTCAACCTGGACGATTCTGGCATTCCACTTCCTCCTCACTCCTCCTCCTTTCAGGTGTCCTTGGCCTTTTTGATTTTTTTTTTTAGACATTTTGTTTAGGGTGCATGGGTCCTGAAATCTATGAAATTAATGAACGTTAGGATAGCGCGGGTGCCCGGATTGGCCATTAATCCCGAGTTTTTTTTTTTTTCTTTTTTTCTGAGGGAGTGTGCTCCGTGCTGACCCTGCCCCTCGCTTTCAACTATATTCTCTATGTTTCAATACTAACACTTTCCCTCATTGTTGGAAGCACGCACCATGTCCAACCTATTCCGCAAAAAGAAAGCCGCCCTTGATCTTTCTAACTATCGCCCTATAGCTTCTCACTTGTATTCTCGTAGCCTATCTAAGATCTTGGAAACCCTTCTCAACTCCTCATTTCTTAGATCATCTGTAATCTCTTTCACTTCTATCCGATCGCCAGTACAGCTTTCTGCGCTCGAGCCTCTACTGGCGATATACTATTCCTAACTTACTCGATTATGCGTTTTCCGCCTTATCGAACCTACAGCGAGACTTGCGCCGGTGGCGCTTGACATAAGCCAAAGATTTGACCGGTAGGCACTCGTTCTCTGTTCTCCAAGTTCACTCCTTTGGTTTCCTCCTTCTCTTTGCCTTATGTTCTAGTTTTCTTTCAATCGCTCAATATCGGCTGTGTTGAATGGCGACGTCCGTTTCTGTCAATAGTGGTGTTTTCAGGGTTCTGTCTTATCTCTACTTTCATTGCCTATTTTTTATTGTACATTCGCATCTCTCTCACTTGCACACTCCTAACTCTATCCACCCCACAATGCCGATGACTTGACCTTCATTCTAAAACTCCATTTCTACTTCTACTTGTATCCCCTCTACTCTTTACACTCTCCGATTTCGAAATCATAGCACTCTTCAGCCTACTTTATAGCCTCTTCGATTTTATTTCTCCTCTCTGACTCCTGGATAGAATTCGGGTGGGGATCGTCTCAAACCCTTGTGAATATTCGATTCTTCTAAAACTCAACTTTCTTCTAAGATCTCCCTCACTAAGATACCTTCTAACTTTTCAGTATCTCTTTCGACGTTTCTCTCGTATCTCCTGTTGTACAATTATATATACATCCCCTTACCCTTATTTAATAATAAGGCTTAATAGAGCAATACCAATCGGTTAATATCTTTGTGAAACCTTCACATCACATAATCGGTAGCTAGTGGCGGCTCGGTTCAAATGAAGCTGGAATGATTCTGTTTAGTTACTGAGACTTTTTCTCTTTCATCTATGTTACTCCAGCTCTATAAGCATATAGTGTGGCCTCACTCTCGCCCTTATGATGGCAGAACTCATCTATCTGGAGGTTTTTGTCTACTAGTTTTCACCCTAGGTCTTTGTGATAGAGAGCGATTCAAATGGCCTAAATACGTTTTAATAATAACTGTTTCTGCACTTTCCTCTCAGTTCACTTGACTCCTCATATTTTCGGCGCGATTGTGGGTGCTTTAGCTCTTTTTCTATAGTGTACTCCGTATGGTACTATGCCAACCTTTTTTTTACGTACTCTCATCGTACACACTTTATGATTTGCTAACCTTATGTGTACTTGCGCTTATTGAATTTGTGTTAGATATTAGGTGAGCTCTAGTGACTAGTATCTGTCTACGGTATGCTTCCTTCTTATTCCTGTCACCTTACTGTGTCTGTGTGAATTCATGCTATCCATCATTCTGTGTTTCCTGCTGAATTTTAATCTCTCACTTTAAAGCCTGCGTCTAGTATAGTCTCATCTGACGATTAAAATTTACTATTAGTGCGTGAACCCCAAAGTATGTCCCACTGTCCACTACACAAAGTATTGATCATATATATATATACTATAATATCATATACTATATATATAGCTATCATACTAAGTATATTTGTGTACCTACTTGTATATTATATATTTATAATATATTAATATATATATATATTTATAATATATATATAATATATATATATATATTAATATATATATATATATTATATATATTATTAGTATATTATATTATTATATATTATATGGATAAAAGTGTATGCTGTTTCGTATCGCGTAATCGTTTTTGAAAAAAATCTGTTGAACTACTTGTTATCGGTATACGGACTAAAATTCGGAACTCCGTGCAACACTACATATATATATATGAATATATAATAGTTAATATAGTATATATATATTACAAACGCACCACTCTCTAATATATAGAATCATATACTAATTAATATATATATATGCCGGTATATATATATATATATATATGCCTGTATATATAATTATATTAATATATATAATAATAATTATAAATAATATATATTATACTATATATTATATATATATATATATACCTATACTATATATATGTATATATATACTATATCATATATATATATTATACTTATATATATAATTGATACTATATATATATACTATATACTAGTAGTATACATTTAGTACCACCAAAATTACCTATATATTATATAATATATACTATATATAACTTATTAACATATTTATATAATTAATAACAATAGATATTATATTATATACTATATAATACTACTATATATTATTTTGATAAATGACCTAGTATTTCAATTCTATATTCTATATATTTAAATATATCTATAGCTTAATAATAATATAATTAATATATATTATTTATATATATATATAATATATATATTAATAATATTATATAACTATATATATATATATATATATATTATATATATATATATATATTAATCTATATATATTAATATATATATATTATATATATATATATATATTATCATTAATAATATTATATATATTAATATAAGACTTAATAAATGGCCTTACATTTCTATGCTCACATTGGACCCTCTAATTCTTTGCGGAGCGATAGTTGTGCTTTATCTCTTTTTCTATAGGTACCGTAGCGTAGATATATCAATCAAGTGCTCGAGGTAGCATTCCACTCGCGTGCCACCACCTTGAAGAGCCCTCGTAAGCACAAGGGGTGCTGTGTCGCATTAATGAGTTTTGTGTTGATTTTAGCAAACTCACAGTACTAGTTTCGCTGCGGTTGCCTCCATCTTTCCTTGCCACCTATACTGTTCTGTGGAATTCTCTTCCACTTCTTCTTATTCTTCTTATTTTTAATACTCCTCACTTTAAAGCCCCGCCGTCTCGGGCTCGTTGCCGTAAATTTGTGTTTAGTTTGAATTTCTTTTTCAAGAGTTTAAACACCCCATCCTGAATGATGGCTGTTGGCCCGTGACGCGGGTGCGTGAAACGGTGGTTGCAATCACTAACATGATACAGTATATATACATGAAAATAACCAAATACGTAAAAGCATACATGTCTTAATGATCCCTGTAAAGGAAAACCCTTCTTATCATAACTCATTTCTGCTCATACTCTTTAGTATTATGCGAGTCCGTCGCCAGTAAACGAATTTTCACCTAGGCGTTTGTACATAATGTAGGTTATTCCTTGGGTACTCATAATAGTACTTACTATATATATCTATTGTGACATATTTCTAAATAACGTCCTCTGTACTCTCGCACTTCAAGCACATATAATATATCACAGCGTTACTACTACTTCGACCAAGAATTGTACTCAAGGACCCTCAGCCCGATATATATCATCATAACCTTTAATATGACATAAACTCTTTTTTCTCTTATATTTATTACTTACGCCTTACTAGCTACTACTAAAAGGATATAATATTATTACCTTATTTCTACTTCCTTTCAAATTGTGACCTACGGACCCGACGTTATGTCCATCGTGACCATGGTTGCCTTGGTGAAAGTTATTAGCACAATACAGAATAATTAATTTTGTCATTGCATACCTGCAGTAATGCTATCTTTGTGAGTAACTGGCGTGGATGTTAAAGATGATACTAGCAGATTTTTAGAATCTTTCTCAAGAGAATAAGTAGTAATAGACGAATACAATGGGGCTGGAATATTAGATAAAAGACCTTCCGTTTTGAAAGATGGTTCCGAGGAGACAGTAATTTCAAAACTATTGGACAAAGAAGGAAAAGCAATAGAACTTGAAGCAGGCAAAGTAATTTGATAAGAATGTGGAGGATTTGCAGAAGCACCCATCTCTTTATCGGCTTTGTTCTGAGTTAATTTAAGTCCAAGAGTTCCAGGCTGAAAATTTTATTTTAATTAATCTAAAGAATTGTTGCAAAACTTTTATTTAAAAGTAAAAAATGTTAACCTTATACATTGCAGCAACTCCTAGAGCCGAGGTTGGATCAGATTTTATGGCAACAGAAGCTGTGGGTAAGCAAGCTTGTTCCTGCAATGTAGATGGAGGAATGAAAGGAGGTAGACCTGCATCAAATAAAGCGGTTGGAGCTATAAGAGGACTGCCACCTGGCTTCTGACCAAAAAATAATATATAATTGTTGCTGACACCCTGAATTGCAGCTGTGAAATGGAAAGAGAATAACCAGTATTATATTTCAAGCAGCAACCCTACTGTAAAATATTAATATGATTATTTATCTGGCATTATTAAGAAAAAGGTTAGTTCAGTTAAATAGAAAATAATTGAAAATTACTCACGACTAGCAATATCTATTGGTACTTGATTATCAGCACTAGTGGTACCAGCAGTTACAAGATGAAGTGGATCAGTCTGAAATTTCATACAGTTTAAGATTTCTCAATTTAATAAATAGTAACACGCAAACAAAACTTTCTCACATAGAAAAATAATATAACTGGGTCTACTTGAATTCAGGGATTTGAATAAAGCCCACAAACTGAGTGTAGTATAAATCTCAACTAAGAAGAAGAGTCATTAGTACTCTTTGTGAATTAATCTGTATTTAGAAGAAAAGTCATTAGTACTCTTTGTGAATTAATATGTCATTTGACAAAAAGCTGAAGTATATTTTCTTGGATTTGTAAATTTTCATGTTTGTTATAGTGGTTTGGCAATTCTCTTATTTAATAAAAAGGCAGATTTAAAAAATAATAATAATTGCATTAAAGTTGGTTTTATCCTTATAACAATGCTACAAAAAACAACTAAATTCATAAGAATTATTTGATGACAATGCTAAGGGCAAGGACAAAATCTGCTGAAAGACGTCTGTTGGCGAAGATGATCCTTCTGAACGATTGCCAACAAGCAGACCAGAAAATAAAAAAAAGGTCAATTGTAATAACAATTGCAAAACCGTAGATTTTCTTATACGCTATCATTCAAAAAAATTTTGTAGCCATTTTCCAACAAGAGTTGTATCACTGGCAACATTGTCAAAACTGCTCATCAATTACCCAGTAAAAGGAACATCAAATTTCACTCTCGCAGACCTCTCCCGTTGATAAAGTGCCAAAGCATGAATCAATACTTCTACCGCTCAATAGCACTTCAGGCTGAATAACCTCATCATACTTTTGGGCAATTGATCACTGTGGAAGAAGAAAACAAATCTTTCAGCATAAACTTTCAACTTCCCCATAACGTAACACCGTTATACGTTTCTTGATTTCATTTTGTGCATTACGCTCGATTAAGGTAAATTATTACCAGGTCTTTAGCACAAATTCGTGCATTATACGAACGTATTTCTCAAAAAAGTCATACATTTGTTTACAAACAAATCTTAAATCCAGCTGTTGTGATGGAGCAGCGTGGTTTTGGAATAAACAGATAAATAATAAAATATAATAACAAATGGACTTCACATATCATTCAATGCACTCACAATACCAACCTACTGCCCAAGATCAACTATTGCGCATGGAGTTATGCTCCATTTTCAGGAAGAATTAGATTTAAACAGCATTATTTTTATTGAATGATTAACATCCTTCAATTATCAAAGCGGGTCATACCTCGGCCGCCCTAGCATCTTCTATGTAAATTTTTTCGTAACGGTGCTAAGTTCCGCAAGCACGGCGAACATAGACAACTTACAGAATTCAAGGAAATTCCTTAGTTTGGTGATCATTCTCACGACTTTATGCGCCACGATTGACAAACAAACATAACGCAAACCGAGCACCAATTTCATATTACGTTTCGTAAGCAAACAAATTGCCAAAACGAAAACGACTTAAAGACAAAAAAATTCTCAAAAATTTCAGGATGAAATTTGCAAATTAAAATTTTCTGGTATGGATATCTAGAGCCTAGTTTGTTTCAAACCAAACTACATGTTATAATAATTGATAAAACAAGCACCCGGATAAGAAAAGAACTCGCTTTAAATGACTAGCAAAAAAAAACATTTAAAACTCGTTCAATTAGGGGCGTAGGTGCGAATTTCTAACTCCTTCCCTTGTCTGGTTTTGACAAGAAATAATGACTTAAACACTAAATACTTTATTTTTGCCGCATCATGATGAATTATACACAAAAAGACTGCTCTGGCTCAACTTTTTCTGACTGCGACTTCTAACTAAACTGTATAACACAGTTCTACTATAAAGATATAAAATAATGGAAAAATTATAATAAATTTTATTTATTTGTTTTTTTTGCAACTCTAATTACATACATTGTCTTTATTAAATTCTAATTATATGATTAATTTGATATCAACTCTAGCCTATAAATTAATGAAGTATTCTTCTTTCAAAGGCTGATGAGATGCTGATGAGATGCTGATAAGATGTTGATGAGAGGCTGATGAGATGAATGTAAATTTGGGCTATAATTATGCTAGATGGAAAGATAGGAGATTCAAGATCTATATTTTATTCATTCAATTTATTTTGGCTGAACTCTTAAATCAGAAGCAAATATTCTAGAGCTTATACCACAATCTTTTGGGAAGCGCCATAACATAAATTGGGGTTAGTGGGGCTAGAGTCCAAGCAAATAAAAAAAAAATTCCCATAGAGTAAAGAGTTTGAAGGTGGAGCAGTATAATTTTAAAATTGGGTGGAGCCTCGAGCAATTTTAAAGTGGTGGAGCTACGAGCAAATATATTTATTGGCTCCATAACCATGCCAGAAACACCACATTCATTTCTCATCTCCATAACATTCCATTACTTTGACACAATTATGGAGAATCTTACAGAATTTCAAGTGTTACTTTACACACGAAAGGTATCTCAAAATAAGGAATTATGAGAGTTGCCAAAAGTTTGTATACATTACCATTGCTTCAAAGAATGGTGGAAACTATTGGTTAGCGATGTCTTATATAATCAAATTTATTAAATTTAGGGAGTAGCACCTAGCAAATTTTACAAAAAAAAACTTGATTTACCTTTGGTTGAGGAGTCCTCATATTTTTCAGTTCATTTATTTCTGTTGAAATATTTCTGACATCAATCTGTAAATAGTTCTAGCTTAGTTAACAGTGATTCTTAATTTATTATCACAACAAAATACTCATTTTCTAATACAGAAACACATCTTTATAAACTAGGAAAAAATCAAATTTACGTTTGAGGTAGAACCGGATAATAAATAATCAAATATCAGTACAAATAAAATCTAAGCTCAAGAAATAAATACCCATTAAAGAATAGGTAGTGAAGTGTAACAACACTCAAAGCCCCAAGCTATTCCCTTGATGCCTCTTACTGTATTTACAAACACTTAGTAACTTGTTTAGTATGTTGTTAAGATAAAAAGACAAAGACTTCACATTTATAATGTGTGAAGAGAATGGATGTGAGTAAAGATTTGATTGAAGTTGCTTTTCAATTTTCCTTTCAAGTAACATCTTGGAAAACGGGTTTAAGGGTAAAATCCACAAAATTAACTAGTACTAGACGTATACCAACTACTTCGTTCCTCCATCTCATCGGATAATTTCATACATTAAAGCTAATTTCATCTATACCTGCCCGTAAGCTCTTACTTTCTTCAAGCTCTCTCTGCACTACTAAGCGTTGTTGAACCTTCTTCTGAATTGCTACTACTTTTATCACTTTCATTCGTCGCGAGCCAAATATCCTTTGAATTCTATACGCTCATCGAAACACTACAACATTCAAATCAACCTCTTGCATTCATCTTGCCAATGTCTAATTGCTCCAGATATATTCAATATGCTTTGTGTCTTCACACATACATTCACTGGCTCGCTTTCGTCCCATTACTTCATTATCTGTCTCAACAAACATAGACACCTATACTCCCCTATGTTGCACTATTATGCCTTAAATGCATAGATTTCCTCGGAACCTTGCTTTTTCTATTAGATAGCCCTTTCCTTTTTAACGATAAAATCCTTCCATAATATAATACAGCTTTACATTATTACCCTTAATCTAAATGGCTTTCCTTAATATCGATCAATACCTGTTCCAAAAATCGATCAGGATAATTTTTTACCTCTTTTTCCCCATACCTATGACAACTATTTATTAAAAATCATATCTAGTATAAAATATATTTCACATACAACCTTATTCTTTTCGAAACACTAATCATTGGCTTTATAGTGCCACATAATCACTGCAAGGCGGCCTCGTGTTTATTGTTTGAAACTTTTTTAAATTCCTCACATCTCCTCAACTGTGCATCACCTCCTTCGATAGGCCATCCTACTCTATTTTGACATTATTACTTCCTTCTTCTGTCGTCTGACTTCAATATTTCTATATGATAGGATGCTCCCTATCTTGGACACTCGTAAAAGCATAATATTTCTTTGTCCTGTAAGCATGTGCATCTGTCACTCTGAGTTGTACCCGGATCTCCATAACTTTTAACGGATTATCATATCTAAATACTTCACGTGGCTTGACTAGATAAGTTTGTGTGGTTCTTTAGGAACCTAATATCGTGTGACTTTCAAATGAAGATAATATCTGCTCTTTACTCGACTTCATTAATTAATCTCTACGCTTGTGTAGGTTCAGTCATTAGTGTCGGACTCTCACATTACTATTGCTGCTTTTCAGTGAGTACTGTTGCACCTTTTCGAGCATTCGAAAAAAAAATGTACACCTAAATACTCAAGAATACATGCATACTGTGTCAAATAGTTCTCAAAGTCTTCGTCTACTGTAACAGTTGCTAATGCATGCTCAATAAATGTTAATTCTTTAGCCAAAAGATTCACTGTACATCGTGACTGCCTTCCTAAATGTAGCGACCACTCTCCAGAGCCTCAAAAAAAAGATAAAATATATCATAAAATTGTTTTGCATAGATACTATTTAATAAAACTCGTACTTTATTTAGGAATCACATGTGTCAATGAAAGTGTAGGTTTTGAAATATATCAAACAAGAATATAAATTTATAATATAAAATGATAATTTTACATATTTTTTGGGATAACAATTGAACATCAACTCAACAACCCAAGATATAAATGAATATTTTTTACATATATTTAGAGACGTTCTATTTCAACTCAACAACCCAAGATATAAATGATATTTCAACTCAACAACCCAAGATATAAATGAATATTTTTTATATATTTCTCTAACTAGATTATATTTCCATATTTTTTTCAGATATGTAAGAAACAAGCTCAAAGTTTGCTTGATGATCACAGTTGGCATAGCCTTAACCTCGATGCAAGGAAAGAATTCATCTCTATTCTCACTGAAACAAAGGATGCATTTTGTCTTACAATAGATAGACTTAAAATACTTGGTATGTTTATTATATGTTGTACATAATTTTATTTGAAAGTTAGCATTAGATTTTCAATGTTTGTTAATATGAATGTCCTCTAATGCAGTTCAATTTTCCAAAATTTTAGATTTCTTTTGTTCTATTGTAATTTTGTTTATATTTTTAGGTGTTCATCCCTCTAACCCTCTCAAAAATCTTTTGGCTAAAGAATTAACATTTATTGAGCATGCATTAGCAACTGTTACAGTAGACGAAGACTTTGATATTGAGACTCTGGAATCTAGAATGTTTAAGAACTCAAATTTGCCCAAAAACCTTACCAGAGGAAATGCATCAATAATAATGAGTAACTCTATTGCTCAACCTCTGACAGTTAATAATGATGACTTGTTCAGCACTCAAACATCGGAAAGAAAATTTCTACAACAGGTAAAAAACTATTGCTAAATTATTTAATAAAAGTTCCCCAGTTTATCTGTTAAATTATTTATTTTTTAAAATTGTTCGTTTAAAGCATGTTATATATATATATATTTTTTTAAAGGAGGCTATACCCAGTCCAGAAAGGTTAGATGCTCAAGTACATCATTTGACAGAAATTCAGAACAGCATATTTAAGAATTTAGAAGAGCATAATACAGCATCAAGGGCCCAAAATGAAGCTCTTCTTCAGACTTGTCAGACAATGGCTGCAGAATTTAAGGAAAATGTCGCATCTTATAAGAACTACATTGAACAGAAAAATTTTACTGTAGATCAAATGAAGCAACTTCAATCAGCTATTAAAAATCTTCAGGTACTCTATAATAAATGTGAAGTCTTTGTCTTTTTATCTTAACAACATACTAAACAAGTTACTAAGTGTTTGTAAATACAGTAAGAGGCATCAGGGGAATAACTTGGGGCTTTGAGTGTTGCTATACTTCACTACCTATTCTTTAATGGCTATTTATTTCTTTAGCTTAGATTATATTTGTACTGATATTTGATTATTTATTATTTGGCTCTACCTCAAATGTAAATTTGATTTTTTCCTAGTTTATAAAGATGTGTTTCTGTATTAGAAAATGAGTATTTTGATTTGATAATAATTTAAGAATCACTGTTAACTAAGCTAAAACTATTTACAGATTGATGTCAGAAATATTTCAACTGAAATAAAAGAACTGAAAAATATGAGGTCTCCTCAAACAAAGGTAAATCAATTTTTTTTTATAAAATTTACTAGTTGCTACCCCCTAATATAATAAATTTGATTATATAAGACATCGCTAACCAATAGTTTCCATCATTCTTCGAAGCAATGGTAACGTAGCAAACTTTTGGCAACTCTCATAATTCCTTATATTTCTGAAATTTCTTTCTTGTGTTAAGTAGCACTTGAGATTCTGTAAGATTCTCTTTAGTTGTGTCAAAGTAATGGAATGTGATGGAAAAAGAGCTGATAAATGATTGTGGGTTTTCTGGCATGGTTATGGAGCCAGTAAATTCATTTGCAGACTAGCTCCACCACTTTAAAATTGCTCGAGGCTCCACTCAATTTTAAAATTATACTGGTTCACCTTCTAACCCTATTACTTTATAGGATTTTTTTTAATTTGTTTGGACTCTAGCCCCACTAACCCAAATTTTTTTTTGGTTTTGTTCTGGCGCTTCCCAAAAGATTGTGGTTCTGGCTCTGCAGCCCTGGTTTCTGGAAATCATGAACTGCTGAACGAGTGATGTTTGGTTACACATGTTATAGCAAATAATCCAGACCTTACTTTGACATTTCTTTGATTGCTTTCCTGTACTGCTTCGAAACTTTATAGTAAGCTGTCATTAACAATTTGAATATGAGGATCCAATTTCCTATAGATAATGCATGTAATTTGAGTTGCAAAAAAAAAAAAAAAGTTTTGTTGTAATTTTTCTATTATTTTCATTATCTTCTAGTCAATTTGTTTTCATTTTTATAGCAGATTTAGAATGGCCGAGTCAGATATGTCTTTTGGTGTATAATTCATCATGATCTGGACAAAAAAAATTTTTTTTTAAGTCCATTATTTCTTGTCAAAACCCAGAAATGAGGATAAATTTCCCCCCCTCCCCTATTGAACCGATTTTAAATGTTTTTTTGCTAGTCATTTAAAGCGAGTTCTTTCTTATGGCGTTTGTTCTATCAAATTCCTAACAGAAATAGTTAAAAAAAAAATGACTCTACTTGTGATATAAAAAAATTAAATTGCATTGCTTTGAATTTGAGATTATTTTTAAGCCGTTTTCGTTTTTGCATTTGTGCTTACGAAACGTAAGAAAGGCTCGAGTTTGCGTTAGTTTTTGTCAAACGTAGCGCAAAATCGTGAAAATGATCACCAAACATAAGGAATTTCCTTAATTCTGTAAGGTTGCTATTTCCCGTGCTTGCCGAACTTAGCACCTTACGAAAAAATGTAAACAAAGAAGATGGCGGCGGGTAGACCCGTTTTGAATTGAAGGATGTTTCATTCAATAAAATAAGCTTTAAATCTAATTTCTTCCAAATCGATAAACTCCATCACAATAGTTGATCAGTTATTTGTAATATAAGCCATTTGTTATTTTTTTATTTCTGTTTATTCCAAAACCACGTGCTCCATCACAACAGCTGAATCCGATTGTTTGTAAACAAATGTGACTTTTTTGAGAAATCACGTTCGTTTATGCACGAAATTTGTGCTAAAACTGGGTAATCATTTCTTATCGAGCGTAAGCACAAATGACAAAAACGTTAACGGTGTTAGTTATGGGAATGTTGAAGTTTCACTGCGAAGATTTTTTTCTTCTTCCACAGTCAACCATAAAACTAGATTTTATTCACCAGCTATTACTTGAAGGTATTTTCATCTTTGGTTTATCAAGGAGAGGTCTGCAGAGTGAAATTTGATGTTCTTTCTGGTAATCTATGAGCAGTTTTGACAAATGTTGCAGTGATACAACTCATGTTTAAAATGGCTTACAAAATTTTTTGAATGATAGCGTATAAGAAAATCTACGGTTTTGCAATGATTACCTAGCACACCTTTTTATATTTTCTGGTCTGCTTGTTGGCAATCGTTCAGAAGGATCATCTTCGCCAAAAGACATCTTTCAGCAGATGTTTCCTTGCCCTTACCGTTGTCATTAAATAATTCTTAAGAATTTAGTTGGTTTCTGTAGCATTGTTTTGAGATTAAAACCAACTCTAATGCTGTTATTTTTTTTTTTTAAACTTCCTGTTATTTTTATTTTTTAAATCTACCTTTTTATTAAATATGAAAATTGCCAAACCACTATAACAAACATGAAAATTTACAAAGCCAAAAAATATATACTTCCACTTTTTGTCCAATATGACGTTAATTCACAAAGAGTACCGATACTTTTTGTCAAATACACATTAATTCACAAAGAGATCCAATTACTCTTTATAGTGGTTGATATTTATACTACACTCAGTTTGTGGGCTTTATTCAAATCCATGAACTCTCAAGTAGACCAGTTATGTTTTTATTTTTCTATGTGAGAAAGATTTGTGTTTGCGTGTCACTATTTATTAAATTGAAAAATCTTAAACTGTATGAAATTTCAGACTGATCCGCTTGGTCTTGTAACTGCTGATACCACTAGTGCTGATAATCAAGTACCAATAGATATTGCTAGTCGTGAGTAATTTTCAGTTATTTTCTATTTAACTGAAGTAACCTTTTTCTTAATAATGCCAGATAAATAATCATATTAATATTTTAAAGTAGGTTTGCTGCTTGAAATATAATCTGGTTATACTCTTTCCATTTCACAGCCGCAATTCAGGGTGTCAGCAACAATTATATATTATTTTTTGGTCAGAAGCCAGGTGGCAGTCCTCTTATAGCTCCAACCGCTTTATTTGATGCAGGTCTACCTCCTTTCATTCCTCCATCTACATTGCAGGAACAAGCTTGCTTACCCACAGCTTCTGTTGCCATAAAATCTGATCCAACCTCGGCTCTAGGAGTTGCTGCAATGTATAAGGTTAACATTTTTTACTTTTAAATAAAAGTTTTGCAACAATTCTTTAGATTAATTAAAATAAAATTTTCAGCCTGGAACTCTTGGACTTAAATTAACTCAGAACAAAGCCGATAAAGAGATGGGTGCTTCTGCAAATCCTCCACATTCTTATCAAATTACTTTGCCTGCTTCAAGTTCTATTGCTTTTCCTTCTTTGTCCAATAGTTTTGAAATTACTGTCTCCTCGGAACCATCTTTCAAAACGGAAGGTCTTTTATCTAATATTCCAGCCCCATTGTATTCGTCTATTACTACTTATTCTCTTGAGAAAGATTCTAAAAATCTGCTAGTATCATCTTTAACATCCACGCCAGTTACTCACAAAGATAGCATTACTGCAGGTATGCAATGACAAAATTAATTATTCTGTATTGTGCTAATATATATATATATATATATATATATTATATATATATATATATATATTATATATATATGATATCATATATATTATATATATATATATATATATATATATTATATATATATATATAATATCGGGATGGTTAAGTACATTTTGTCAAGTACAAGTACTCTAGAATTTGTTTGACAGTACAGTACAAGTTTACTTTATTAAAATTACATCATATCATATATATATATATAGTTATATATATATATATATTATATTATATATTATATATAATATATATATATATATATATATTATTATATATTATATTTTTTTTACAGTTTGTCACCACCGCCTTACGGGCGAAAGCCTATTCAAGGATGGGGTGTTAAACTCAAAAAAAAAATTCAACTAACACAAATTACGCAATGAGCACAGACGCGGGCTCTATTTTAAAGGGAGGGAGATTAAATTGAGTAGGAAACACAGAAGAATGGAAGAGAATTCCACAGAACAGAGGTGCAGGAAAGAAGGAGGCACCGCAGCGAAACTAGTCTGGAGTTGCTAATATCAACACAAAACTCATATGCCGACACAGCACCCCTTCGTAATTCGAGGGCGTCTTAAAGGTGGTGGCCGACGCGAGTTGGAAAGGCTCCCTCGAGCACTTTGCCGCCCTACGGACCTTATAGAAAAGAGATAAAGCACAACATCGCGCCGCCGCAAAGATACGAGGGTCAAGTGAACTGGAGAAAGCCCTACACGGACAGTTTATAAGTCTTTTTACTATATATATATATATAATATATATATATAATATATAGATATATAGTATATTCATATAATATATATATATATATATATATATATACTATATATATATAGATACTAATATAGTATATATATATATATATAGTATATACTATATATAATCGATATATATTATATAGATATAGATAGAAATTAGTCTGTTCCTAGGGAACCGGATCTTAAGTAGGATGAGGCGACCGAACATGGCACGAAAGACATGAGGTATAAAATTTTTTTATTACAACGTTTTGAGTCTTTCTTGACTCATCTTCAGGTATCTACAATTAAAACAAAATATACTATAATATATTATATATATATATATATATATATATATATATATATATATATATATATATATATATATATATATATATATATATATATATATATAATTTAAGATTAAGGATACGAAAATTAAAATTAAAACAAAAAATAAATAAAAATAAAAATAAAGATAATAAAAATAAATGATAAATTAAAATTATATTTTTAAACTGAAGATTTAGTAGAATTAAAATTTAAAATCATAGTATGTACGGGCACAAACTTTAAATGAAAAACAAATACACACAGCACTAAATAGAACGAGACATACCTAGTATATAAGAGGTTAAAATTATACGAACAAGAGAGCGGAGTTTAGAGAATGTGAATGGAGTTTGTGAATGGGAGAGATAAGAGAGGGCAGGGGGAGGAGGAGGAGAAGATACAGGAGGGGAGGAAAAGGGGGAGAGAGAGAGAGAGAGAGTCATGAAAGGAGTAGAGGAGTGAGTAGCATTTAAAGAAGGGTTTAATTGTTTGATGAAAAGGGACTCGAGGATTTTCCGGTCGGTCTCATAAGGACTTGAGCATCATCAGGATTTGAGCAGAGGATCTGGAAGTCTGAGAAGCGGAAATGGTGGTTGGATCTTTGGGAGTGGTTGCGAATGCCTTCAATTTTTTCCCTCCCAATCTTGTTGAATCCTCCATTTAAAACTTTCTTCTAAACATTTTCAAACTCACAACTCCATCTCCAACTGCTTCTAAACTCATTACTTACTTTAAAATCCCTTTTCTTGGTCCCTCCCACCCCTCCCTCAATTACGACCTACGCCAACTACATAAAACCTTCTACCCACAACTAGACCCCCACCTTGTTGCCAACAACCTCTCTCCATAGGCTCTTTCTTTTCTTATAAAGACACACTTCCGGTTTTATTTAGGTCCTCAATGGTTTATAACTTTAAGTGAGCTCTCTGCTCTCTCTCTACTCAGGCCATACTGATCTCCCTCAAACTGAAGATTTGTAAACACCTGGGAACCTCTTTCTCGAACAAATCTTCCCTCACTTAATCCTGAACACATTCTTTTCGCAACCACTCTCATAGATTCCAACCACCAACCCTGCTTGTCGTACTTGCAGATCCTCTGCTCAAGTCCTGATGATAACCGACCGAAAATACTCGAGACCTTTTTATCAAACAATTAAACCCTTCTTTAATTGCTACTCACTACTCTACTCCCCTACTCCTTTCATGACTCTCTCCTCTCTCTCTCTCTCTCTCTCTCTCTCTCTCTCTCTCTCTCTCTCTCTCTCTCTCTCTCTCTCTCTCTCTCTCTCTCTCTCTCTCTCTCTCTCTCTCTCTCTCTCTCTTATATCTCCCAATCACAACATATAGGGTATTCTGACTAGTTTTCGACCAACTAACTTTTATTCCGCTTCCATCCAATCCTCCAAACTCCGCTCTCTTGTCAGTATAAGTTTAACCTCTTATATAATAGGTGTGTCTCGTTCTATTTAGTGCTTTGTGTATTTGTTTTTCATTTAAATTTTGCGCCCCGCACACTGTGATTTTAACTTCTAATTCTACTAAATCTTAAATTTAAAAATAAAATTTTAATTTATCATTTATTTTTATTATCTTTATTTTTATTTATTTTTTATTTTTATTTTAATTTTCGTATCCTTAATCTTTAATTGTATATATTGTTTTAATTGTAGCTACCTGAAGGTGAGTCAAGAAAGACTTGAAATGTCGTAATAAATTCTTTTTATACCTCGTGTCTTTCGTGCCATGTTTGGTCGTCCTCTTCCTACACCAAATATATATATATATATATATATATATATATATATTATATATAATTAATATATCTTCAATTTCTATATATATATATATATATATATATATATAGATATATATATATATATATATATATATATATATATATATATATATATATATATCATCACCCACCTCTCCACAAGACTGGGGGTAAAGTGCCCAACATTCTCCGGAAACAAAAGTAGTAGAAGAATAGGAAGCAAGTCGAAGAGAAAGCCCAGCCTTACCGCCCCCTTTATACCTTTTAGTAAGAACTCGTCGCAGTCATAAAATCCACCTTAGAGCGTTCACTGGGATTCGCGACGGACCCCAATATGGCATCTCGTCAATGTGCGGGCCTACATCCCTTGGCCCAGGTGGGGCTACAAACCATACCCTCACAAAACCCCGCCATCACTCCTGTTATGCACCTTTTCTCGACTCTGCCAAACTTCGATTTCTCTCCTCTAGGCATTCCTTTACTGAACTAATCCACTTTTTCTTCGGTCTCCCGGAGGGTCGATTCCCAGTACACTCACCACTATACATCCGTTTAACCAACCGACTACCATCCATCCTCTCCACATGACCAAACAATCTCAACATACTTTCATTTATTCTGTCATTTAACCCTTTCTTCACACCAAACAACTCTCTAATACGTTCATTCCTCATTATTCTTCAATTCTTTCTCGTCATCCTAACACCTCCTAATGATTTTCCATCTTGAACACATTGACTTACTTTATATCTATACCTCTTATTCCATGACCATAGTCTCATTACGTATACTTTAAGAACATATACCAGCAAATAAAAGCATAAACGAACACTTAGTAACAATACCTATCCTACAATCTTTCTAAATCACACGGAGCCCACCACTATGCAGCTAATACTCTGCGATGATAATCTTTAATTCCCTGTGTAACAAGAATTATCTCACCTAACCCTCATTTACTATATCTGTCACGCCATATCTTCTAGCCCATCATCCACCCTCTCATATCTACTTACGTATTAATTTTAATATAAGCACACACAACTAGTAAAATAAACCGCTCTTCCTCAGCTCTTTCAGGTCCAACAAATTTGATCACTCACTCCCTCGATAAGTTACCTAGTTTAACATTAAACTAACAGATCACTTCATTCCTACGGTACTTCTTTCCACTTCTCTCCACTATCCGCCATGCCTGTTACCTCACATATCTGATACTTCACAGACACCTATGTCCGATGTTGACTTCACACTCACACTCTACATACGCATCACACCGTTCCTTTTCGTCTTATCTATTTTACTTTCAAACCCCCTCCTTTTACACACGCTACTAAACTCATTGCTTCCACACCGTAAACACCATCCATTATATTCGACACTCTCTTTAAACTGTCCTAACCTGTCACACCAGTAGCACCTTTTTTCTTCACTACTATATCTTTTATTACTCTGCCTGGTATATTCCCTTGTGTTTGTATACCGGCCTACCATAGCGTACTTATCCGCATATGTGCTTTTTCTATCAGCTTCTTCGTTAATTGCCCATATTGTATGCCCTCATCTTGATTCTTCTTCCTGTCATCCAATGATCCTCTTCTGGCCAATTTAATATTCTTTACACCTTACTTAGTGCTTTCCTTCTCACTTCCCATTCTTCTTTAACATCTCCTGCCATAGTGGGACCATTCAAAAATTGTTTCTTTATACCTGTTTATCTCATCTCCTCTTAGTGCTTGCTCATAAGGGTTTGGATCCTTAAGCAAACTCGCACTATTATTTGGTCCGCATTTCCATCCTCCAAGAATTCTTTTCTGCAAGTCTATCTGTTCACTTCTTTTCTCCTTACACCAACTTTTCAATCTGCATCATTGTTGACTAACCTTGCTCTATAAAACTGTAATATGCCAGCTGACCTTCTAAGAAATTCCCTCAAAACTCCACGACCAACGATTTATCGTTGCCCAACTCTCCCGCATATCTCTCATAGTCTTCTATGAATGCCCTCAAATTTTTGTACTTTTCTTTTTCATATTCAGAGGCACAGCTTTAACATTAGCCTCCT
>JABUQX010103255.1:0-27217 GCA_015478945.1 Trachelipus rathkii | reverse complement strand
ATTGTGCTTTCATTTCATTATACGTACTCACAACCTCATTAAACGAACTCCATTGACTTATTATAGGATATTTCTATATAAGACATACGATATGATTTATCATATAAAGTATTTTACTTTGAAAATTTATGTTTTTATTATAAGGATTATAAACATACGCTAGTATACATCTTAACCTTTTATTTAATTTATATAGTTATGTAAATATATATAAATAATAATAAAAATATCATAAAAAAGTCTAGATATATATTATATATGTTATAACGACTCCAGTAACTTTTTACTACTGCGGCTCTCTCTCTCTCTCTCTCTCTTTCTCTATCTCTATCTCTATCTCTCTCTTAACTCCTCTTAAATAATACGAGAAATATTATTAAAAATTAATTTATTTATATAATATGTAATTAAGAAATTTTAAATATACATTAGACAAATTTATTAACAAATTAATTGGAATATTTTAATTTATAAATATAATAGAATATTTAATATAATATATAGTTATTTTTTTTATAATAAAAAATTAATATCATCAATAAAAATAATTTTATTTAATATATAATATATTACAATGTGTGTTATAGTTTTTGGTGTGGATATATATGAGTATTTGTTGGGGATGTTATATGAGTGAAAGACCAGAAAAAGGAGAGTCGTTGTCCTTCTATAAGAGAATTTATATATAAAGTGATCAATATGTTATTATCTTATATTATGTAAAAATAATTCAGAATATATAAAAATTGAATTTATATATATACTCTCTCTCATCTCTCACTCTCTCTCTCTCTCTTTCTCTACGCTTCTCTTCTCTCTCAACCCAACTTCTCAACTCCAACATCTTCCTCTCAAAAGATTTACATAATATATTTTTAAGAAAGTAAAAATATTAATTCATAAGTGAATAAACATCGAGGTATTTATTAAAGACTTACAAAGAAACAAATCGCTATCTTTACTCTCAGTAATTTTTACCTTCCTTAAGAAGTGAAGATTCAAAGGGAAGAAGAAAATTGGATAGACGACAAGAATCATTAATCATACAATTTAGAATATGAAAACCACTTAAAGAAAGAAAGAAATTAATTTTTAAAAAGAGAGAATTTTTAGAGAGAGAAGAGTTTGAGATCGCGAGTATATGAACTACAGAGAAGAGAAAGAAAATACGTAAGGGAGTGACGGTGAATTGGAGAGAGAGAGAGTGAAGTATCGCACAAGAAATGAAATTAATAATAAATTGTTAAATTAATGTTTCAAAAATAATAATAAAAGGAATGAATAAAATTTATAAATATTATTTTAAATTTGGTTTAAAGATAAACAAATAGAGATGTCTATTATAATTGATGGGAAAGAGGACCTAATAATAGATAGCGGCAGGAAGAGTGAATAAATTCATGCCATGCCAATGAGAATATTAGATACGAAAGATGAGAAGAAGATGCATGATAAAGAGAGAGAAGAAAAGAAGAGGAAGAAGAGAGCACGATATGTAGAGATGATGTATTATATTCAGTGGAGGTTTATATGACTAGATACTATGAATCGATAATTCCATGCGTCATGAGAAACGGTATAGGTGAAGCTTCTCTTGCCAATGGAGAGTATAGGGTTTTGCCCTGGAGGATTGGATGGGGGTTGGGAGATAAAATTTAATGTTATAATAAATTTTTGTTCTATAACTATATATTTATATTATAATTTTATTTTCTCAAAAATTTTTCATCCAATAATTATTTTTTTTTTTATTATTATTACTATTATGTTTAGTATATTTTTTATATATTATTTTAATAATATTAATACATTATATTTAATAATTAACTATATATTTTTAATCTCAAATATTATTTATTTTATATTTATTTTATAATATTATTATATATTATATTTATTATTAGATTAAATATATTTTAATAATTTATTTAATTAAGATATAATTATAGTGATTGAAACTTAATATTTTGAATAATGTATACATTTATTTTTTAAGAGAACATTTATTTATTTATTTTTATTTAATTATTAATTAATATATATTATTATTAGTTTTTTTTTTTTTAAATAAATAAAAGATTACAACTATTTATAATACTAACATTATATTACAGACAGATATTATTTTTTTATAAATTATAATAAATTTTGATTTTTTGATTGTTGAGGGGGATGAGCTAAATGAATATTAAGTTAAAAATAAAAAAATATAATATAATATATTAATATATATAATTTATATATTTATAATTATTATTATTAAATAAAATTTTTATTTATATTTATTTTAATATTTTATTAAAATTTTATTTTATTAAATATAAATTTTAATATTTATTATTATAATATTTAATATAAATTTTTCATTAGATGTATTTTAATTTAAATAATAACGTTAACCTTTATAATAAATTTTAAAATTTTATTTATTTTAGCTTATTATTATTTATTATAAGTATTATTATTTATTAATTATTATACAAATATGTTATATGATAGGTCAAATAAGTATTATGAAGTATAATGAGTAAATAATTAACTAAAATAAGATATATAAGTTTTATTGACTTGAAAGGAAACGAAGTGTGTGACACCATGAAAGAGAATCCATTTATTTTAGGTATAGTTAATAAACATTTTTTTTTCATTATATTTCCTTGCAAGTTATAAAGTTTTTAATAATTAATAAACTATTATATATATTAGAAAGTAAAGGATTAGATATATTATATTAAATAATATTTATATATATAAATAATAATAATTATATTTGATGATTTAAAAGGTTTGGAGCAAAATTCTTCAATTGAATCTTTAGAAGTAGAGGAAACCATTGACATGTTGATTATGTAGATAATATTTTATAGGTGAGTGAGTTTATTATTATTAATAAATATTTATTAATTATATTTTTAATTATTTATATATTATATTTATTTTATATATATTTATTTTATAATTATTATAATTATTAAAATATATATTTATATATATATATTATTAAAATTTATTATAATTTATAAATATATATAATATTACTAATTATATTAATTATTTTTTTTCATATAATATTTTCCGTATATAACATTGATTTACATTAATCGTGGATAATAAAAGCACTTATATAATATAAAAATATATTCACAATTACATTATCTAACGGCATTAAATTTATTTTTGTTTATACCCCCAATCAAATGACAATTTTATCTATTAAATAATAAATTACCGCAAAAATACTATTTAATAAATAGAATATTCTAAATTATTTCATAGTGAATTCCAGACGATAAAAAACAAACTTATGAGGTGGTGCAGCTTATTATTATTGGGAATGGTTTCTTGATATAAATATGCTAAATAATTGGATTAATATCTGCCCTCCTAAGGATTTCTTTTTTTATAAGACTATTTGATAACTATTTACTCATGGAGCTGTTAATCATCTTGAAAAATATTATGCTTGTTATGAAATATAGGTGTTTATATATGAGATGTATTGCGTGAATAACCAATATCACCCACAACACACAACACATCCATTATTTATTTTATATTTTATTATATATTATTTTTTAATATTTATATATTTATATTTTTTATATTTTGATTATTATATTTATATATTATATTTTAATTTATATTTATTTTATATTATTTTATTAATTTAATTTATTTTATATAATAAATAAATGTTATTTCTAATATTATTATTATAATTTAAATAATATTAATTAAATATATTTTATATATGTTAATTAATTAAATTTATTATAATAAGATTAAATTATTTAATATTTATTAAAAGTTTCTAGATACCACTTTAAAAATGTTCTATAATTATGGTAATTATTTACTATTATTATATATCGTATTTATTTTTACTATTCTGTTTCATAAAACTTCTAATTTAGTATTATTATATACACACAAAAATGTAATGATTTCTAATATTAGTATATATATTATATACAATAATATTTATTTTTTAAATTAAATTTATATATATAAATGAGTATATTTATAGTAGTCCTAACTGTGAAGATGTAAAAGATAAGAGAACTCCCTACCTGGACATGGAAGGTACAAAATATACCTTAGTAATATAATAAAGAATTTTCTTATGTATGTTCCAGTATTATGCAAATTCTAAAGAAAGGGTAAAGAAAACTGAGCAAAAGAGGGCCTAATTTGTTTAACATTGTAGAAAGTACAAGAGAAAGGCGAATCAACATATAAGTAACAATCCAATTAGGTATGTGTTAGAGTTCAAATTTGAACAGTAGCATACTATAATAATGAAATACAAGTGAATAATTTCTAAGTAATATTTCTTAATTAAAGCAAAGTGCTTTTACTAATATAATAATACTAATGTAAAATTATAAAAATTATGCTTTATCTAAAATATCTTATTTTCTTCATACCAACACTTTAAGAGGACGTTGCCAAATTAATATAATTAATATATTATTTTTATTTAATTATTTTTTTAAATTTTATATATAATATATATTATTTATTTTTATTTATTAATATATTATATAGTATATGATTAATAAAATTTATTTAACTTAGTCCATTTTTATTACTACTAAAAATTTTTGAGTTTTTAATCTGTGGGGTTATTTTTATATTATTTTAATTTTTATTTATTATTATTATATAAAATATAATTATTATATATTAATATATAATTAATTTCATATATTTATATTAAATCTATACATAGGAGGTAAATGTTGAATAACCACCTTTAATAGAAAAATATTTAAGATGTATTGACCAGATATTAGGTCTCTGTAATTTTGTAATAGGCGACCATATTTACAAATCTAAACTATTTTTAGGACTCAAGCTAAAATATTATTTTATATATAATTATATATTATTAATATATAATTATATTGTGTATATATTTTTTAGTTATATATATATATATAACAAATTATTTTACGAAATAAATATGGTATAGCTTTAATATGAGGATAAATAAATATAATATATAAATAATATAAATAATCATTTTTATTTATTTATATTATATTGATTTATATATTTATTATTATTTAACTCATATCCATACTTATTGTATGTAATTATTATTAACGTATAAATCTATGAGAGAGAGCGAGAGACGAGAAATTAGCAAAAAGTAAACCTTCAAGAGTACATAATCTTCCAAGTCATCTGTTAAAGGCGAAACTTACGAAAAATAATATGATATAAATTAAAATTATTTTTAAATTGGTCTCTTATAATTTTCCACTCACAATAAGCAGTTGTTATTTTTCTTGTATAAATTAATTTTATAAAATACAGAATAAAAGCAGCTAATGATTTAATATATATATGTAAAAATTTAATGAAAATCACTTCAAATAAGCATCTAACTGTGGATACAAAAAACACACGATATAAATCTTAAAGCGAGAAAGAATGATTTGAAACAGCCTAGCGTCAACGAAAAAAGCAACACACTATTTTCAGCAAATAGCTTCATAAAAAAACAAGCCCGAATAGCTTTATCATTTAATTAAATAATAATTTAATAAATTAATTATTTTAATTATTAATTAAACTTAATGAATATGACCAATCTTAAATTTATAATTCTTGAAATTATAGGGAAAAAGTCGCCAGCTTCTATTAATTACTGGGAGCACAACAAACAAAGTAAATAGAATTCTAAAGGACCAACCTATTTTTGTTCGAAGAGGGTCGTTGGGGCATAGTAGCGTCGAGGCTTTAATTATTCCTAATAAGGTATGGAGAGCAATAAATAATATATTTTTTTTAAGGTGATGCTGAAGATGCTATATTATTTTATTCATAATATAATAATATATAAATATATTTTATAGATATTTAATATTATTTATATATATTATTATATAATATATTATTATTTTATAAAAAATAATACATAATTATATAAAATTTTGAAGGGATTAAATAATATAGGAATAATTGTAGGGAAAAATTTGGTATTCGGGAGGTCAAATATATAGGGGTGAGTAGATAGTATATACTACTCACAAATATACATTATATATATAACCATCTTGATGATGGTATATTATTTAGAAATACTTATATGATATATATAGACCCTAAACATTATCAAGTATACATAACAACATATATAAATATAACCCCTACTACAATATTATATCCAGGCTTAGGATTGGTGAGGGTGAAAGAATATAAATAATATAATATATAATATTTATATTATTGAGTTATATCATATAATATATATTTTCATATACTAAATTTAGAATGTTAATTATAATATAAAATATATATTATTTATTAGATTATGTAGGGCTCTAAATAATAATAATTATTATGTGAATAATAATTGTTATATATTTATAATATATTTAATAAGTATACAATAATTTATTAAATTATATATAGTATATTATATTATATTTTATTCTTTAAATTTTAGATAAATGAAAATTAATATTTACTATAGTTTAGCCTTATATATTTATCCGTCTTTTACTATGTCGTTTTCTATGTTGGTAAATTAGGGAAAATATAAAACATAATATATTATATATTATATTATGTTTATATTATTATGTTATAAATATATAATAATAAAAATATCTTTGCTGTATGAAAAACATCTTTGACGCTTCATATAATATACTTTGGTTTCGTCTGTTGCTTTTAATGCATTTACTTTTTTATTTGATAATAATTAATAAAAATAAATTAATATAATAAAGAATTATTTTATTTTAAATTAGTGTATTTCAATATATTATATTATACATGTAAAAAAGTAGTAAATGAGTCCTACTTAATATAATTATCGTATAAGTGTCTTATTTATTTAATAATATTAAATATTAATATTATATTATATTATTAATTATTTTTTTAATTTACCATTTATTATTAATATTTAATTCATATTATATATATAATTTTCTCATTTTTACCAAAACTTTAAATATTGGTATATATATGTTTATTATTCAATATTGAGTTTTTTTCATTTATTATTTTAATATAATTGCTGAATCCGTATATTATATTGAATTCATCTAGAAATTATTTTTTTCCAATCTCATAAATAATTATTTTAAATTTATAGTAAATATATATGATATATATTATTATAATATTATAATTTTAATATATGATTATTCTGTATTTTCAAAAGTGATATGATTAATCCCATAAATTTGATATTTATTTTTCCTTAACATGAAGGTTTCTCTTGGAGGAGTCACCTGAGACTGACACACACTAGTAGAAAGGGATTATGTAAGTGGTTACTCCCAAATTGTAAATTTTTTTAAAATACGTCACAATCAAATGCATTTATAACATAACCAAAATATAAAAATTAATTTTTTCCACTTATATCTAAGTCTCTATCAGCTAATTTGTTTCTAATCAATATATATAACCTTCCAAAGCAATGTATAGTTATTGTTTAAAAAAAATAAAAAACATTATAATTCATTTGCTTAAAAAAAAACTTTTATAAATATATTATCAAAAAATCCATCTTTAAATTAATAAATTATCAAAATCATATGTTACAAAATTCTGATTTTATGGTAAATATTGGTTTTCTTGTGATTGTTGATATATTTTATTAGTTTAAGAACTTTATGGTGAGGATTTTTGGCAATTAACATGACAAACTTGATACTTAACTCGTGTCTCTGAAACACTCAACTTTTCGTTATGTGAATAAGTAGGTTCCTTAACGGTGGTCTTCACCTCATGTATGAGGTATTATTCGTCCGTAACATCTTATTTATCCTTGTACCGAAATCCGATTATACTATTGGTAATTGTAAATTTTCCCTATGCGTGACAACAGGTTTAGTGTATCCTAGCTGTAAAATACCTTACTTTCTTTAACTAGTTCCATATGGACAATGATAATCCTCAAGTGAGACTCTCAGATATGTTAATTCCTTTCTTAAACTCGCCTAGAATCCAATTGTTCTTTGTCAACAAATATTGAGGTAATAATTTAAGTCATATAGTGCATTTTTCACTAATAGGTTTCAGTTTCTAGGAACATCATCCAAGCTTTTGATATAACCTTTTAGGTTGTAATGAAACTCTTCACGCCCGAATTGTATGGGTCAATGTACCAGTAAATAATTAAGCTTACACTATATTCGACTGTATACGCAGAAAATATGTCGTTTAAATTTCTAACTTCATATAATTATTTTTTAATAACTAAAAAACTAACCAAATTAGAAGATAAAATGTGAAAAAAAAAGTGAAATAAGATTGAAAAAAAATAATAATAAAGAAGAAAACAGTTTCTAAAAGCTTAAAAGTAGAATGGAAGAAAGAGGACAAAGTTTATTTTCACTTCCCCAGTGTCGGGTCTTATGCATGTTTTAATACCACAACCCACATTATATTTAAAATATTAAATATTAGATATATATAAATATTTTATTAAAATATATAATTATATATATTAAATATAATATTATATATATATATTATATTTATATGGGGTTCAGACTTCTTTTGTATTTAAAAGGATAAATTTCAGTATTTTCTCCATAAAAACTATATATTTTATTTATAATATGTAATATGAAATATTCATTAGATATTTTATATTTATTATAATTATTTATTATTTAGTGAACCTCATCAATTAAGTAAATATTTTAATATATATATAGATATATTTAATCTAATATATATATATTATAATATAAATTAAATATATTAATATATATAATATGATACAAGTTGTATATAATAAAATATAGATCATATAGCGTATATCATAGAGAGGAAGAATAATATTTTATTATATATTATATTATTTTAATTATTTATATTACTTTTATATCAATTGGGTATGATAAACCACCGCAATATAATAATATAGTTTAAAATATTAAATAATAATTATTATATACTTAAAATAAAATGCATTAAGTAAAGGAAAATAAGGAGCCTGGTGTATGTGTAGGCGACGTCCGTCAAGTTTTGGATGATTTATTTTTTTCAATATTCGATTATATGGAGTGGACGCGTAACAAATCGATTACAGAGTGCGAGATGTGAAGATCATATTTTCGGAGAGATATATGTTTAGAACCTGTTACGTTATTAACGACTCCGTCAGTTTAAATTTTTTTTTTAACTAAAACAGAGAAACATTAAAACCTGTTTTAGTTTCAAGGATAGAATCTGAAAACCGGGTTCTACGTGTAAACGACTTTCAAGAGCACTATTGCCCCTTACCTCATGTTAGGTCTCCGGAACCCCCCTCTTTGGTATTTGAGTGTCGCTCGCGAGGGTTCCTCCGCCCTCCCCTACGGGGGTATGCGAAAACGGCCTCGCCCCTCTGTCACCCCTCGGCGCGAGACCCTAATATTTTTTATATTTGATTTGAGTTTGTTTTTGTTACATTTTTGTAATAAGCTTTATATGCTGATTCCAAATAAAGCTTAATTGCAATATCTGTAATTCTATCTTTTTATTATAATTCCAGTCTGGGAATTGTTTTTTTTTTTTTTGTAATAAAGTTTATATGCGCTTGATTCCAAATATGTAATTGAGTTTTCTGTAAGTATCGTACTTGTCAAGAGTTTTCAATTTTTGACATTTTTTTTATATTAATCTAGTTTAAAAAATTTTTTAACATATTTTCTAAGTTGGAATCAGTAACCAGTCACTCATCTTTTAAAAATTCAAATTAGGAGTTGAGTGATCAGGGGATGGATTTAGCAATATGTATTAAAAAAAAACAAAAAAAAAAATCAAAACTGACAGAGTCGTAAAACAATAACAGGGCCAGTTTATATTTAATTATTTGTATAATTTTATATTAGAAATTTATTATTTACCCTTATGTGGTAATGCATATTAAATATATATATATCGTTTATATTTTATATATATATTATATTAATAATTATTAATAATATAAATAAATAATATATGATATATATAATAATATATTAAATTTATATATTTATATTTCAGCTATGAATGAAATTAACTATATAAATTTATAAATGTTTTATATTGAGGAACCACGAACGTATTGAGAAGAATTTGTTCTTGCTTAACACCTCTTTCGAACGTTTAACGAGCAAATCACTAAACATTTGAAAAAAGTTTAAAAATATATTCCTAAATCACGATTTTTAATATTAATTTTTAATACACTTTTAACACGAGCCGTCCCCCAAATCTATTAATCTAATGTTTTTACTCCTCTAAAGCGGGTTATTCCGCAGTTTTAAAAACACTGATCCAACTAACAATTTTATTTTGTTCCTCAAAATATTATTTAGCACAATATTCAATTTATTTGCGAGCATGATATTTCAGAGACTAGAACTAAATAATAAATTGAAATTACTAATCTTTTTTTTTTTTTTTTTTTTTTTTGTTTTTTTTTTTTTACATAGTCAAGACCATTCACGGGCGAAGCCCTATTCCAAGGAGGGGGGTTACACGCGCTCAAGAGAAAGCTACACAACGAACTCGAAAATCTACGCATCGAAAGATGAGCTACAAGACGCAGGCTTTGAAGTGCGAGCAAATATAAATTCAAAGCAGAAACACAAGAGACGTAGAAAAGAGAAATTCACACAGAACAGAGAAAAAGTAGGCATGCAAAAGAAGAAGCCAACACGCAGCAAAAACTAGCCTGCGGGTTGCCCAATACACATTCACAAATAACTTCGTTAATAATGCCCAACACAGCACCCCTTAATTGGTCTACGAGGAGGTCAGTAATTAATTAGTGGACGTACGAGCTTAGTGACAAAAGTTCCCATCGAGTTCACTGCCTGAACTGCTGTATCGTATCCTAATAGAAAAGAGATAATAGGCAACCATCCATTCGCGTCCGTCAAAAAATAGAAAGGGTCAAGTATGAAGTAGGAAAGTTACGAAAACTAGATTTATAAGTTCTTTTTGGCTCTTTTTGATCTCGACCCTGTACAGCAAAAGCCTGAGGTTGTAAAAACACATGAGCTCCTCTCCCAGATATAGAGCAGTACTCCATTACGAAGGTGAGCGGATGAGGCTCACTTTTCTGATAGCTGAACTAACTAGAGAAGTGAGTGAAATAATAAGTCTCACATTGTCTAAACAGAACCCCAAATATTATCTTTGAGGTTTGCTACCTAAGGCAACCGTAATGTGATGTGATGGTTATCCATAAAGTACATTTATTTTTGTTTTTTATGAAATGCCAAGGAAATGCTTGATATATTATTAAACTAGGAGAAACGATTGTGAAAACCGTCGAAAAAAGAGATAGGAAAGTTGGAAGGTTGTTTTTTAAGAGAGGAGTCTGTTTTTGTGTTAAGAAGTTTTGTGTTTTTTTTTAAGTAAATTAAATTTCTCAAAGGTCAGACGACACTCACACTACAGAATGAATCATATCAGTTTAGATAATATCAGTCAGAGATTTTAGTAAATCGTGGAAAAGATTAATACGTGATAGTAATAAACAAAATTCTAGAAGTATATAAAAGAAGGGAGAAGAATTTGTAATATGATGTTGAAAGATATGTAAGCTGTAAGAGCATCGGTGCAATACGATGTTTATTTGTGGATAGAATTAGAATTGCAGAGTGGATGAAGATCGTATGAGAGAAGTAAGAATAACATTGAGTAGTGTAGATAGATCGGAACCGTTGAGTGGGAACACCACAATAACAAAAAAGAAGAAGAAGTCCGCCCCAACAAACAACAGCCGACATTGAGCGATTTGAGAGAAAACTTGAGACAAAAGTAAGCAAAGGAAAGAAGGAAACCCAAAGAAGGGAGCTTAGATAGCAGTGACTCTTGCCATACCGGTCAAATGCTTTGGATATGTTCAAGTAGGCCACCCAGCGCAAGTCTCCCAGTAGTTCATAAGGCGGAAAACCATAAATCAATAAGATAAGAAAGTATACCGCCAGTAGACCTCAAACGTCGAAAGCCATACTGGCGTTGGAAAAGAAATCAGATAAATGGGTACAGGGCGCGAAACTTTAAGAATGAGAGTATGAGAAGGGTTTCAAAGATCTTAGAGTGAGAACACAAGTGAGAGCTATAGCATAATAGAGGCTGATAATAGGGCGGATATTTAGGGAGGGGTATCAGAAAGGCTACTTTTATTTTCGGTAATCACGGTGCCATGGACATTGTAGCGTGCTTCCAACACTGAGGAAAGTAGTTAGTATTGAGACATAGAGAATATTAGATTGAAACGAGAGCGGGTCAAGCACGGAAAAGAAACACATATCTCTACACATTCAAAACTTCTGGGAGGAGAAAATAGCCGATTCTCGTTGGCCATCTCACGTCCTTGTGGCGGTAAACGTTTCGTAAGATTTCAGGAGCCCATGCACCCGGATCGAATGTAATCACAGGCAAAGACATAGGACACCTGAAAAGCAGAAGCAGAGATCTTAGAGGTTATTAGAAGGATAATTTTAGCCAGAGAAATTGGATCAAGGGATTTTGTGAGCTTAGAGGAAAATAAATGACTGTCCGAAAGGATTTTCCAATTTCAGTTTGTGTGAGAATAAGCAATAACAGAACCTATCAGAGCGAAACAAGAGATGAAAAGACAGATTTAACTATGAAGTGTTTAGATGATTTGAATTTTATGATGCAAAATGAGACCAGAAGAATATTTGTCTTTAGTATAGAACACAAAAGGTAGAAGATTAATGCAGCACTTTTCTTTGAATGAAAGCTCGCTATTGCTCGTTCGTGAGATTATATCCAGAGCAACGAATTCTTGTTAGTCAGATGAAGTAAAATTAGGCAAAGAAGTGATAGTTTTTGAGAAACGAAAAGATATTTTTCCTACCCCCGATACGAGACTCATGCGTCTAAGCATCTGATATGTGCCACAAGAGAGAACAAGACGATCGAACCATGGATTATGAGGAGTGAAAGATTTTAAATAGTCGTGAAGAAAAGAGAATGAACTTGCTCATCCCTTTAAATCAACGATTGCAGACTCCCACCTATCATTCTGTGCAGAAAATGTTCGTAAAGCATAGCGCACCAAAGAGCGGGCGCAAGAGGCAAGTCATTCCAATTATAGTTAGCTATAAAGCAAAACAGAACAAAGTCCTCCCAAAATACAGCACAGATCAAAGATAGCCAGAAAAACACGAGCCCATAGGGCGAGGGATGAGACGTTGAGAGAAAGATTTTAAAATTAAGAAGAATATAAGGTTGTGATTCAGATATTACGATAGAGCCGAACAGTGCTAGATATATATTTAAAGAGAGTAAAGATAGTGCGTGAAACATAGGTCAAGTGTGTCAAGAATTGCTTAGGACGATCCGGAAATGTGTGAGGTTCTTTAATTAGTTGCCTCAGATCGTTGAGAATGCGGAATGATTCGGCCTCCTCCCCACCTAAATTGGTATGAGAGGACCCCAACATTCATGTTAATGTGCGACATTGAAATCCCAGAAATAGAGGACCTCATCAGTATTTGGATGAGAAATATAACAGTCTCGTTGACGAGAAGTAGTAAATTACTGCATAAATACAGGCAGTTGTATATAATTTCTGTCCATCCCGTCTATTAGGAGACAGCAGCTAGCAGAAAGCACAAGAAGTATTGATAGTAGAAGGGAGAGTGAGATTATAGGATTTTAAACCATTTTCAGCGAACATCGATACAAATTATGGAGCATTTCGGTGAGTATCACGAGTACGTAGTTACAGGAAAGGTGTTAGTTAATCATTAGGCTGACATACGTCCATTCTCTTTAAACGATTTATTTAATTAATATGAAATAAGTTATAAGTTATGATTATATTAAAACGAGTTTTAGAGGAATGAATTTCTAGCCATCTGCGTCTCCCCGGTTTCAGCAGTGTATGCAAGAAGGTTAGGGTCCCATAAAGATTAGAAAAAGAGTGGACTGTTCACGCAGAGATCGCAGAAATTAAGATTCTATATGCATACCGGATGTTTAGTAATAAGTTCGATAGAGCCCTGCGCCTGTGCACAATATCTTCCATACCCTACATGCGAGACGACGAGCCCACACAAAACAAAAGAAAAACCAAAAACAAAAACCCATCTAAGCCCACACTTTAGAAAAACAAACACAAACATATGCGGTGAAGAGTTCAGCCGATATAAAATTTTTGTTAACCATTAACACACTAAAAGAACTAATAATTTAAAACACGTAAAGTTAAAAAAACTAAAATCGAATATTAATTAATTAAAATATGTTAAATTATGAAAAATCGTTAATAGTTAAAAAAACAATAACACTACTCATAACACCCCTTACACAATTCACGAGAATTAAAACAAAAAAGAAAAAATAAAAAACTATGTAAAATATGAGAATATATTCTTAAGTTAAGAAACGACACTAACACCCATACAAAGAGTTTCATTCGAAGTAAAAAGAGGTAAAAAGTCTCTTTAGACGAACAATAAGCTCTATAATGGAAAAATAAAACTAATAAAACCTATATAACTTAACATTGAATTGTTTAGAAGTAATATTAAAATTTGTATTAAAACCTAAAACGTAAAATCGTATAATTGAAAATATAAAATTTAAATACTAAAAACATTATATTTAAAACACCCCAATCGCAGACACTCGAGCCGAACACGAACAAATGTTATATAATAACTAGCATAAAAATAACATTTAATAAAGCTTTCAATATATAATATACAAAAATGTTTGATAAAATACACATACACATTCATCACTCATACACAAGCACAACATAACAAATAACAGCATTAGATAAAAAAAAGACCTTAACTTCAATAAAGAGCACCTTTGAAAAGCGACGTCACACTTCACAAGATTTAAAACACAATACAATCACTTAAAAATCACAATGAGCTACCCGAATCCCCGGGGAGATGTGTAACCGGTATATGGATTGGTACCCTCGCTACCAGAAGCAGGAGAAAATAACTAATCATTCCAGTAGATTTGTTCTTCACAAATTTATATAAGTTCTCCTTATTATGTTTAAAACTTCTTTGAACGTATTGAACTATTAATTCCTAACTGCTTTCACTTTTTGTTTTCAACAGCATGACAATATGAGATCCTCGATCTGAGAAAAAGGTTTTTCTTACGTAGCCAGATATTATCTAGCTCAAAATCTTATCTAATTTTATTATTTTTATTATTTTAATAAAACATTTTTGAGATTATCATATTTATGTTAGATTGTTTATATAAAAATTATTATTAAAATTTTTAATAGCAAATTCCTCTCAAAGCATTTATTTAGTCATCATTAGGTACAATATTATGATATTATTATCTCATATAATTAATACTTTTATCTATATTTATTCTCTTAATTCATCTTATTATTATAATAAAGGTAGTAGTACTTTAGAGTAGGGCGGTATTTTATGCAAAATATAATAAAATATTTTTATTCCCATTTTAGGCTGCAAATATAGATAAAGGATATGTCAAACTAACGGTTCAAATAATAAGTTGAATTAAAGTCGTTCAAAGGTAGGAAGTAAAATCTTGTCCTTTCAACTCGGGATGATACGTAATTTTAACTCTGTTCTTAGAATAGACTTTAGCGCGGGAAAATATTCCGCTTGAGTAAACATTCTCAAGTCTCCGAGGTAAATGTTTTATTTTTTTCTTTATCTCTGTCTTTATCTTCATCTTCGTTTATTATATCTTTCTACTTATTTATCAAATGTTTCTTTTTACATCTATTTTTCTCTACATCTTTCTCATTTCTTTATTTACCTTTCTTTATTCTCATTCCTTTTCGTACGTTAGTTTATTTCTCTCTCTCTCTCTCTCTCTCTCTCTCCACACTTCAAAACCCCGACGAAACGAGCGAACTGGATGTAATCTCTAAGCCGTCATTTGTCACACACATTCCCTACTCGTACGTATTGAACTATTTAATCAACACATCTGCTTCGCTATACAATACTCAGACCGAGAGATTGGCGTGAGCCCACATTTCTGCCAAGTCTAACACACGTCGGTAAATTGGACGCATTCCTTTATATCCTGACTCAATCCAAATATATATATTTGCACTTTATGTGAACTAACGTATTCACTATGAAAAAAAAGCTAAAAATATACAAGTAAAAATAAATAAAATCTAAAAAACAAGCTTGAAAAGATAAACAATTCTAAAAAATAACAACTAAACATAGCAACATGCAAATAAACAAACTAAAATAAAAAAAAACAATAAAATCTAAAAAATAACAGCTAAAACTAAAAAAATAAATAAAACACCCATGAAGGTAGCTGAGATAAAACCGAAAATTGAGTCAGAATAATCAAGTTCAACATAAAAATATCTCTCAAACTCCAGTACTGCCTCATTGCGTTCTAGAGCTCGAAATGACCAGCGGACAGTCAAATACTTGGTCAAAAGGTGGCGGTACGCACTTATATTCATCCGGTGTCCAAAAATTCGATATCGCTTTACCTACTAGCTAGAGAGAAGGAGAGATATGAAATGCTTGATTAACCTTGCTATTATACTTGTCAAGAAATGGAAGTCATAAACTTTTTTTTGAAAAGATTCTATAGATTTAAGGAGATATTGTCATCATTTTAGGACACAGTAAAGATAATAATATATATATATATATAAATCTTATCATTATACATATTATAATATATTATAAATATATATAAAATCAATTTAATTAAAACTTATTAATTAATAATCATAATACTATATATACTAATATATATAATATAAAGTATACATATATATATTATATACGTACTATAGATATTATAGCCCTATTTAACATACATTTTATCCAGTTATCTCTTTAGTACATCTATAATTTAATCATGTTCCCCTGCAAGTTTCAAAATGAACATTTTCCGGTTCTGAACCCAATTCGTTACGCCTATGTTATCATAATACTTAATTATATATTATATATATATATTTTATATAAATAAAAAGTTTTGAAATTACTATAAACATTATTACTACTTCTTATTCCATATTACAGATCCCTTGTTAAAAGGGACTAGCGTCACTATAATAATATATATATAACTTAAATACTATGTATATAACATATATATATACTAATATATATATATATTATACAGGTATGATCATATATACCTATATATACTATTACTATATAATTATATATATATACTGCTATATATATATACTATAAAAGCCTGAGTATATACTCTACTTTATTTATAATCCAGTTTAATATTACCTATATAAGGTATATATATATAATTATATATAATATATATACAATATATATATATATATAGAATAATAACGATTTATATGAGCAACACTACAGCCACGCTTCCTGCCATTTTACAACTAAATAAACTTTTCCTACTCTCTCACATCCTCTTCTAACATCATCCTGGTATTCCTGTTTTTCTCATGTCACAACATATAATCCTATCAATATTTAAAGCTCTCAGGACAACTTGGTTTCACAATCATTCTCGCCTGCTCAACACCAGATCATCTAAACTCATCTACCTTCTCACACTATTCACCTCCTCTCCTCATGTCTTCTCTCTCCTCTCTCTCTCCGTCGCGTAGGACCTGTCGTCACTTCGCTCATCTTCTCTCCTCGTCTCTCAAACTCTCATCTCAAATCCTTATCCTCCCTCTTCCTATTTCTCCGTGCTACGTCATAGTAACTTTAATCAAAAACTGAAACAAAACATTATTAAAGAAAAGTGCCACAATAATTCTCATCTTCTGATTCCAAAAGGGAAACATGTTTTTAACACGCTCTTTCGTCTTTTCAACTCCATTCCCAACTCCGTATAGAATAACGTCGATATCTAATATATATATATAATTACTATTATATATATATAAAATATACTACTGTATATATATAATAAATCTATATATATATATTCTATCTTCATATATAATATATATATATATATATATTAATATACTTATACTATATTATATATATAAATATATATAATAATATATATATTCCTAAATTTATACTACTTATATACTATATATATCATATATATATATATAATATATAAACTACTCTATACCTATATATCTTATTATCAATGATAATTTAACTCACTCAATAAACCTTATATATATAGTATATTATATGCACATATTAATAATAAATGCAAAATATATATATACTAATCATATATAATATCGCATAATTAATATGTATGTAAATGGATATATTATATATAATATATATATAATATATTTATATATATATATATATATAATATATACTATAAAATACTTACTATATATCATTATATATCCTTAGTCAATACTAACTACTACTATTTCATTCTACTCTATATATCATAATTCATTACAATATCTCATATAAAACTTAATATATATAACAACGTAATATATATTGCTCTGTAACTACTTGTATCCATTGTATACCACTCTACTATTATACCAAAGTATATACATAATATAATATTATACACTTAATATATATATATATATATTAGATTATATATATATAATTATTAATATATAATATAATATATATATTATATTATATATATTACTATAGTATATGTTATATATATATATATATATTAAGTATAGTTTATATATATATTAATAATTAATATATATAGTATACTTATATATATATACCTTATTCACTTAATACTACTAATATGATTAATATGGTCTTATCATAAAGCTACATACATTCATATTATATGATTTAATATTAAAATAATACAATAAATTTAGGATTATATTCAATAGGTAATGAACTATATTAGCATATATATCACCATATCATATATATAATATATATAATATTATTTAATATAATTACCCTTAGCCAATATACTTACATACTCCGTACTTTGACATATTATTCGGATGTTTTTTAATCATTATCACTTTTTTTAGTATTATTCTATAACAATTTTATATATTCTTATATGGTAATTACAATAATATAATAACGTTCACAGTAATAATTCTTAGTCACCCCCCTGGTTTGGTCGCACAGCTTAGTTTTGAATGTCTGTTTTGGTGAGAGGGTATGGGGTAAAATATGGCCATGCTACTTGATTAAGCTACGTACATCAATCCAGATAACATACATTTTGAGCGTTCCATACATTCAGCACAGCAGTGACCATACTACCGAGTATTATTTTGTGTGCCTTGCCTCCATATCACCGCGTTATAATTCCACCCTCACTGCCAAACTAAAAAAACTACATAAATCTGTTGAGAATATGCTAGATTAACGATAGCAACTATTTGGTCTAGAAATATAAATTTCATTACTAGTATTGACTCCACCCCCTCACTGCAAAGCTAAGTCCCCTCACTTATATATACAGTAATTTCTTCTATGGGTATACTTTTTTTTGAATATATTTTTTATTAAATTATAAATTAAATAATAAGCTTAAAATAGTATCGGTTAAAATTAATTAACTAAAACAGTTACTGCCATAGCAAACATCGTACTATTACAAACAGGCTCTCCCTATTAGCACCCAATAGATTCACACTCACTTCCGTATGTACTACTAACGAATGTCGCTTATAGATCCCAGAGACATAGGTACAAATCACGCGCGGATGCTCTTTGCGTCTTCTTTTTTTGCCATCTCTACGTCGCCCACCCATAGCTGTGACTGCGCGCAATTTCACTCGGTCTTAAACTCGCCCCCTCTCTACATCACTGAGCATCCAATATCCCCCCCATCCAGGTGGCGTCCTGAAAAATTTCTACCATGTACCTGTTTTTAAACTCATGATCCGGAAGTCCAAAAATGAAGAATGAGCTGAGAACGTTTACAATCTATATAGTTCGTCCGGAGGAGGGCGGCAGTTTGGCCAGCAATGAAAAAGTTCAATATTACCTCACCTCGGCCTGTTTTGATGAGTCCGTGCTCTTTACCCCTCGTGAGCCGCCCTCTGGCAGCCTTGTCCCTTCTTGTTTTTTTCCTTATATTCTTTCTTTGACTTGCTCGCGAGTCCATAGTTTTCCCCTTCCGTAAGTCTCAAAACACACTAACACTTATTTCCCTCATTGCTCTCTGGTACAGCTGCCACTATCAAAAAGCATTTGTATTGTAGGTTTTTGCATAGTCCTAAGCTCACAATTCCACAAACAAAAAATGGTATACGCCGCTCTGAATCCTATCCTAGTCGCACTATTTTGGCGGTAAGTAATCTCTCTAACTATGATGGTTAGTACTATACTGCCCTAACACGCCCCTTGTTCTTTCCACCCTAATAATCAGTCCTTCAGGGGGGTTCACCATCGAAAAAAACGGAGGTCACTTTTTTTCGAATCCACCATAAGCCAAGCATATAATCTTCCCTAGAACACTCAATAAACTAATTTCCTTATAATTCCTACAGTTACCCTTATCACCTTGACCTTTATATAAGGGTACTATTACTTAATGCTCTTCACTCACAATGCCGGAAATATTCCATCAATGAAAAGCTTTGTTACACAACTTCCAAATCTAAATTCAATCAACCAATCTCGACCTCCTTTGCTTGACCATTTCAATCCCAGTATTTCCATCTATACCTTGCAGATTTACCTTCTTCAACTTTCTCACTCTACTACCCATTACATCCTCCCTACTATGACCTCATCTCCCCAAAATACCTATTCCTTCTTGCCCCTACAGACCCACACACAGTCAAAACTTAATCAACTCTTCATTACTCGTTACTGCCATGTTCATGCAGACTGTCGAAGTGTTTCTTGTCCACACTCTTCTACACATATCCATTATCATCAGTCACGAAAGCACCATCCCTAATTTATTATTCTAAGCAGATTCTCGGCCTAACCTTATATTCTTAAACCTTATTCTGAGTTTCTTTCCAGAAGAGCTTCGAATTGACTTGTAAGTCTTCATTCATCTTCAATCCAAACTTTTCATTTTCACCTCTTTTTTCCTCCTAACGTAGCACCTTTAGTTAGCTTTTTACAGTGGCGCGTGTGGATATAATTCCAAACATCCTTTCTTTTGAAACCATAGCAATGTCTTTTAGTACAATTGTCAACGCTACGCTTCTTTTTTTACTATTTAAACTAACCGGGCTTTGCATCACGGCTCTTCATGTCCAACCATTCTCTGTTAACATTCTTACTTTCCAACCTCTATAAGCACATTCGACCACATACTTCCTTATGCGCTGCTACAACTGTTCCTTTATTTATACCCCCGCAGCATTTTTTTCACGTTTCCAACTTTGTTGCACAAATTCAACTGAATTTACTTTGAAAACAAGCTCCTTAATTACATATATAACCTTGATTACCACTTGAATCGTAGTTGCGTTGTTTAATAATGTATCACATCTCACATTCTTATAATCTATAAAACGAAATGTATCACTATCACTTCCGTTAATAATACCTTTACCTCCTCTCATTCAAATTGCCCCCGCCCACTAAAATGATTTTTACATAAAAAGACATAATGACTACTCGATAAATTACCCATTCTAACACCACCTCACCTGATTTAACAATCCAAAATGCACATACTTCCAATATCTCTTTTCTTCAAATGTTGAACATTTGGTTTCAGACAAACGAATAATCACATCAACGAAGTTAAAATGGCGGAATTTATGAATCTGCAATATCGAAATTTAAAATAATTTTAATAATTATATAGATTTTATTAATTATTTATACACACTTTTGTTCATATTAGTTTTATATAATTATTAATTAAACAAAACAAAATTAATGAGTTCAGTAGTTTGATTCCTTACTTCAGGGTCTGAAGCTTGGTTGGAAGGATTTTGTGGTAATTAATTGTTCTTATTACGATGTTGTTAGGTGTGATGGTCTGTTAGGCTCTAGAGTTTATGCTAGATCGAGCAGTATAAGAGTTTAGCCCTCAAATCCAGCATCTAACAAACACACACACGAGCAGCGAACCCTCAAATCACACATCACACACACACACACACACCTCACATAGTCCCCTTTATAATCATTGTTTAAACTCATATCAACCACATGACTGTTCGAAATATGTAAGTAGTAATCTATAATAATAACAACAATATACATTATATATATAGTAATAGATATATATATATAATATATATATATTATATATCATAATTATATATTTTTATATATATATATATATATATTATATATATAATTACTGAATTTTTTGTCCTTGTGATAGTTCCATATATTTCTTCTCGACAAAGAATATTTGTCACCGCTCAAAAATGATGAAAGCATTTTTTTTCTTACATATAAACCAAGTAGAAATTTTAACTACTATTATATTATTATTATTATTATTATTATTTTATTATTATTATTATTATATATGTAAATTATTATTATATTATAATTAGATTATTATTATTAATTTATTATTAATTATATTGATTTATTATTATTATTATTATTATTATTATTATTAATTATATTAATTAATTATGAAAAGAAAATTTTTTCACATTAATATAAAGCAAGTGATATTGTATATATATCATAATATATATGTATATTATATATTATAATATATTGTAAATATTAATAGTAGTATAGCACAGTAATAATATTAACTCAATTGAGTATTATATCTAAGATATTTGTTTTAATATATATGCTATCGTTATTTACTTACTAAGGAGGCTATCATAAAATTCTTTCTATCTGAAAAACTCTTATATTTATCGCATGGACTGTCGTCGCAACCATTTCTCTCACGGAGGATGGACTTTAAATATATAGGCAGTTAATGAGGTGTCTCTTACCTAGGGTTGTCGGATGGGGGGTGGCGAACCTTCCGTCCTGAGGTCTCTTATGTATACTGTATATGTTTTTGATTTTAATGATCAATACCACTGGATAGACGCGATAACCAGTCGCGGAGTACTATGAGAATCGGCCGGATATGGAGCAAGAGGAGCAAAATACGTGATAGAGCGCTTCTGAGTCATTATCTGCCACATCCTGTGTAGACACTTCACGGCAGCGTGCAGCATATCTCGCCGCATGAACTTTAGAGCTGGTGAAATTTGTTACCTACACCCACAACAGTGACTTTAACCCGTTAGCGCCGTACGACAGAGGAGTCTGTCAGTTTCGGCCAGAATTCCCCTGGTAATGCGTAATTTGGCAATATTCCACAAGAATAAAAAATAAATACTGGCAATCCATTTATGACATTTACTTCGGTACCCGAACATTCTAAAAATTGCAAAAGATTCAAAAGAATCATAAAGGTACCCTTTAAGAACATCTTGTCCGTCACCATAATATTTTCTTCCACGGGTGGGATCAGGCGCAGATGGATACAACGACTGTTGGAGGGTACACAGTGGAAGCAGAATAGATGCAAGAAGCGTTAATTAGCCATCGTTGTGAGGAACCAGATTGTTCTTTTGAGAAGGTCAATTATAAGATCTAATCTGTAGGTATTCAAACCTGAGAGAGGCGAACTGTCTCTTCTACATTTTGCACTCAGTAACATCTCCTATACCACAGGGAAAAGAATTTGAAACCTAACAAACGAGCTAAGAAAAGGATTAACAAAAGCTTGTGCAAGTACGTAGAATAGCGACATCATCGAGGAAAGGAGCATATTAAAATCTCTTAAACACAATAATAGCACTAGAAAGAAAAAAAAAAAAAAAGTTATGGGGTTCCCTTATTCCCAGCAACTTGAAACATAATATTGGAAGTAGGGATAGTATAGAATACGATCACATCATTAAAATAGTATTTAAGACAAAATTTTATTTAAATTGAGAAGAACATCTACAATTCAAAAAATTCAAGTTTACGTATCAATGATACAATTATACAAAAAACTAAGTCGATTCCATTAGTGGTAGAGAAATCTTCCAATAAAGTGAGAGTCCCAGTTTCGATACTGGCCAGGTGGGGGAATATGAGTTATTCTCTGCTTAGACATAGCTTCGTCTTACTCCGATTTAATCCTTGAATAGGAAGGACTCTTCCAGTGAGCTGTGGTGTTTTCTGTATTAAAAAAAAAAGAGAGAAGATACAAAAATATTTAATGATCAAGTAAAAAAAAAATAAAAGCTTTGTAAGGATATAAGAATATTTGATGAGTAAGTTATAAAAATTAATTAAGAACAATAAATTACTGAAAAAGCAAAACGACAGCTATTACTGGTAATCAACTGCTATCAGCAATTAAAGAATAAAATTGAAGTAAAATAAAAATAGAGAATTAATTATGGTATATGAAATTTATGCAGAGATATATGAGAGTAATGATGATGAACAAACGTTCCATAAATATGAAATTCAATGTTAATATTCAATACACTCATACAATTCCTATAGACCAAAATAGTGGATGCCACAAAATAGATGCCACAAATTGAATGCCACAAAAAGAGTGTCACCTGATGAAGATAAAATAACAATTAGCGATCTAAAAGATGGCCATGACGAAATATTTTGGACAACTTATGTCTTCAAATGGTAAACAGACAATAAATGCAAAAAATAATAAAAATAGATCGGTCAATTTCAACTTTGCTTTAGAGATAAGTGTGTATGTGTTAGTGGTATGTGTATGTATGTATGTGTGTACTTTTTACCTGCATTGATGAATGACAACGAGACTCGGGGAAACATATAAGAGAGAAAAAAATAAGAACTAAGAACAACACAGAGATATAAAAAGAGATATTGGTTGGAAGGAACAAACACTTAGGGAAAAAAAAAAAAAAAAAGGATGACTAAAAAGATCGCAAACAAAATTAGCAAATATAATAGCGAGTTAATCAACAGAAATTGAGATACGAAATTTATGCAGATAGAAGAAATGGACAAAGCAAATATCACATGATTTAAAATTAAACTCCATAAATTTAGAAATATTCAAGAAGAAATGTATATAAATGATGAACAGATGAAATTAGAAAAATGGCAGGAATAAACTAACAAACAAATCCCAATGAATTGGAAGCACTTAGGAGAGGTATGTGCCCTGTAGTGGGGCAAATACGAGCTGATGATATATATATATATATATATCAATATCATAAGTATGATATATATATATCTATATAGTATTATATATATAATAATTATATATAATAATAATATATAATATATAATATAATATATATATATATATATATTATCCGGTAAAATAGTGAAAGAGAGAAAGGTCATGAGTTGTTAATATCTATAGTAATTTACAGTATAGTAACGTATCCTTGTTTGCACTGTTGCCTGAAGACATTTCAGAGATATTTTTTTTCCATTGTCTATTCTCCCTTAGCATTTATCTTCTCCTTCTCTCCCTCTCTCGTCTCTCCTCTCATGCTCTCTCTCTCATCTCTCTTCACTCTCTGTCTCTCTCTTTTTCTTTCTATTATATATATATATAAATAGTATCAATATAATATATTAGGATATTATATTATATATATATACTACTATTCATATATAACTTATTATATATAATATATATATAGTATATATATATGATATATATATATACTTATTTATATATATACTTATATATATAAAAATATATAAATATATATATATATATATAATTACTCACTATATATATTATATAGATAATAACATATATATATAATAATAATATATATATATTATATTAGTATATTATACTATATATATATATAGCTATATGAGTATTATATATTATATATTATACGATATATATATATATATATATATATTATATATATATATATATATAATATTATATAAATATAGAAAAAAAATAGAGATGTATATATATATTATATATATTATATAAATTTATATATATAATATATATATAGTAAACTATATTCATATATTTATATATGATAATATATATATTATAATATATACTATATATATATATATTATATATATATTTATAGCTTAATATATAATAGGTATATATATAAAATATAGTATACTAATATATATAACTATAAAATATATAGTATATATTATTACGTGACGCAAAGCACTTTGGAGAAACTTAGTTATTACTTGAAGCAATGCTGTAAGTGTGGTGGGCAACCCCGCGACAGCGCCGCAACCGTCACCAAGCCCGACCCCGGCCCCAAACAACCCCAAGCATCCCTCTGCGCAAGCCCTAGACACAATGGAGTCACAGAACCTCTGTCACGTGGTAAATTGTAACCAGAGGTGAGAAGAGGCTTTGACATGAACGCCATAGAACCAAAATAATTATTTTGTAAATCTTTTAACTTAATTTAAATATGTTTAAATGTTATTGAACTTATTATAAATATTTTTAATTTTAAAGAGTTTTAAAATTAATTTTAACTAAATTTTTTTCATAATAATCATGGGATAATAATAATAATATATTAATATATAAAATAATATATATTGAATTGTAATAATAATAATCAATAAATAATTAATTTAAAATAAATTATACACTTTCATATTAAGCGAGAATCATTTCTATTACGAAGAAATGACTCAAGGGAAGAATAAATATATGTACATCACACATAAAATAATAAGTAATTGAATAAAAGGAAAATAAATTATCATATTAATAAGATTAATATAGATAATAATATTAGAAATAATCAATAATTAATAATATGTATATAATAATAAATAATAATCACAGTATAAGAGATAAGATACTAATAACACATTTTGAACTAATAGCTAATACATCAATAGTATAATTATATTGGTAGAGAGAGCATAGAGTAATGAATAAATAATAAAATGAGATAATGTATGTGATAAAGTAATAGAGAGGGGATAAATAAATAATATGAAATTTATTAATGATGTAATGAGGAGAGCATGAGCGAGAGAGAGAAAATAATATGATATAATAATAATAATAATAAATAAAAATAGATAAATATCAATAATACAAACAAGAAAAATAAACCGAAGAACATAAAAGGGAGAGTATCGCAATAAGCATTTATACCTAAAATTCCGAATAATACTAATAATATAGATGATCACTCTTTGGTGTAATTCTTATGCTAATAACAATCCTGAGAATGAATGAAGACTATACATGCCAAGATCAGGATTGAAGATATGCTATAAACAAAAATACTTTACTACTAATTATATGACTGAATTATTAGTATTATTGTAATAATTGGAGTGCACGGACGTTATCATAGGCGGCTAAAGAACTATCCGGTAGAACATCCAATATA
>JABUQX010103254.1:5000-45061 GCA_015478945.1 Trachelipus rathkii | reverse complement strand
TCTCTTTCTCTTTTTCTACTTCTTCTCTTCGTTATTTTTCTCTCTTCTATGTTTCTATTTTCTTTGTCTGCTTCTCCTCTCCTCTATTCTATCCTTTTTCTTCCCATTTCTAACTTTTTTTCTTTTTTTATCTTTCTCTCTTTTTCATTTGCCTATACTATTTTTCATTTTCCTTTCTTTTTTTCTTCTTTTCTTCTTTTTGTTTTTTTTTCGTTCTTCTTTTTTTATTCTTTCTTTTTATATTTATTCTTTTTATTTAGTGTTTTATGGTTAATGTTGTGTTTTTTATTTTTTCCTTCACTTATCATTTTTGACATTTTCCCTCGTCTCCTCCTCATCTTTCTTCAAATTCTCTTATTTTCTTACTTTTCCCTCTCCTTTTCTTCTTTCTTTTTCTTATTTCTTTCTTTTGTTTTCTGGCAACTTTCTTTCTTTTTGTAACGGCTTTTCTCGTTTCTTTCTTTTTCCATTTCTCTTCTTTTTTCCTTTATCTTTCTTTTTTCTTATTCTCTTTCTCCTTATCTTCACAATCATTTCTCTCAGAGGTTTCTTTCTCTTTTCGTCTTACTTCTATTTCTCTATTCTTTTTTAATATTTTCTTCCTTTTTTCTTTCTGTCTTATTCTTCTTCTTTATCCCCCCTTTTTCCTTCTTTTCATTTTTTATTCATCTTATCAAAATAAATTCGAAAACGGTTTAGTTAAATTCCTCTTCTTTATTTTATTTTCTTTTTTTTTCATATTTGTCATAATCCTCAAGTTTTATTCTTTCCTTTTCCTTTCTTCTTCGTTCTTCTTCTACTTTCTTCTTTCTTTTTTACTTATCCTTCTGTTCTTTCTTCTTTCTCTCTTCTTCTTCTCTGTCTACTTCTCATTTTTTTCTATTCCTTCATTCATTCTTTATCTTTTTCTCTTTCTCCCTACTCTTCTCTTTCTCCTTACTTATTCTTTCTCTCTCTTTTTGCCTTTCCTATTCTTTATTTCTCCTGTTCTTTTTCTTGGGTTTTATCCTTCACTATTCCTTATTTCTCTTGTTTTTCATTTTTTTTTTTTTTATTTTCCTTTATTTTGCGCTTTATTCTCCTACTCTTTTAGTCATTGAGTTTCTTTTGAATCCTTTATGAAAATACGATCAGTGTATTTCGTTTTTGTTCTCCTCTTTTCTTTTTTTATTCAATACGACTATATCGGTATCTTAAAAGGGGCGGACATCCATCATTTGTACATCTTTGTTATCTTTTCTTTTCGTTTTTTATTCTTTCTCTTTTCCCTTCTCTATTTTTCTTATCTTCCCATGCCCATATTTTTCTTTCCGCTCATTTTTCTTTTTTCTTCCTTTTTCTTTCTACTTCTCTTCTTTATTTTTTTTTTCTTTATATCTCCTTCGTCTATTCTGCAATAGTTAAGAAGTACAAGTCTTTTTACCTTTCTCATATTCGGTACTGCGAAGCTTTGTTTCCTTTTTATTTCTTATTCTCTTCTTCTTCTTTCTTTTTACTTCTTCTTTTTTTTCTTTATTTCTATTCTTTTTTTTCTTTCTTTTCTACTTCGTTTCTTTTCTATATTTTCTTTCTATTCCTACTTTCATTTCATTCTTTCCAGTTTTTCTTCTTCTCTTTCCTTACTTTCATTCTACTTTCATAACTTTGCATCTTTGTTTTCTTATACTTTCATTCTTATTTTTTCATGTTCTCTTTTATCTCTCCATATATTTTATCTTCTTCTTTTCTCTTATTTCTCTCTTTTTTCCATTCTCTTCTCTGTTCTTAAACTCCTCTCCTTATATATATTTATTTCTTTTTTACTTTATTTGTCTTCTCTTTCTTTATCTCTTTCTTCTCTTCCTCCCTCCTTTCCCCTTTTTACTGTTCACTCCCTTCCCTCTTTTTCCTCTCCCTCCTTCTTATCTTCTCTGCTCTCCCTTTTATTTCTCTCTCTTTGCCTTTCTTATCCCTCCTTTCCTCCTCCTTCCTTTCCTTTTTTTCACTTTTTTATCTTTCTCATTTCTCTCTCTTTCTTTCTCTCTCTTTTTTCTTTCTCTTTTTTACTTATCTCCTCTTTTCTCACTCTCCATGGTGGGGAGTTTTCTTTCTCTACCCCTTCCTCTCACTTACTTATTTCCTTTTCGTCCCTGCGAAGAGAAATTCTCATGTGCTCCTTGTTTCTCCATCTACAAATCCCCAAGCATCGGCTTTGTCTCCTCTCATCGCTGAGGTTCCTAGCCTGCCTATTTGCCGTTTGCTGAGGTTGTGCGTCTGTCTTCCGTTTTCTCCGCCTCCTGTGCGGCTGTTTTACAATTTGACTACGTTGATGTCTACCCTTATTGGTTGTATCCGCCCCCTGTGGTGGGGGTGCAATGAGGTTGTCTGCCTTATCAAAATCCGGGGACCACCCGTCTCTTCTGAAGGCTTCCTTTCTGTCTCACCTGGCTCTCCATGGGGGCTCTTGTGAGCGTCGTGACACCGAGGAATCAAGAGCGAGAGGGTGGGGTGGAGCATCCGCGGTCTTTCAGACCTTTACTGTGTCCCACACTCTCCCTTCTGACGCGTTTCGTCTTTACACTTGAGTTAGTAGCACTAACTTTAGCTATTAATAGGCTTGACACTAGATCTGCTTGACACATATACGATTTTTTCTGACTCGCAGAAGTGCTCTTCTTGCACTACAAAATCGAACGAACAGACATCCTTTGGTTTCCTCATCCAAAGGTTTCGGATGTATGCTGCATGCTAGACACAAGTGTTTTGACGTTTTGCTGGGTCCCATCTCACGTGGGTATCCCTGGTAACGAATTGGCTGACAAAGCGGCCTATCGCGCCGCCACCTGTAAAATTACCTGTCCACGATACTTACCTGTAACCATCAAACTGGAACACCTCCCAGCTACTGATTTCTGCTCCCGACTCAAACGGGCTTCCTCGCTTGTTGGCAGGAGTTTTGGTCGGAAGATCATCGTGTGGTGCTAAACTGCGTAGCGTAAAGCCTCTCCTGGGGATTTGGCCATCCATCGTCTTTTCGCCGGAGTCGGCACCAGGATGTGGTCCTGGCTCGTTTGCGAATTGGCCATACTAATGTCACTCACAGCTATCTTATGGCAAGGGAGCATCCCCCTTTATGTCCTTTCTGCCGTTCCCAGTGTCTACTTTCGGTACGCCATCTTTTCGTGGATTGTGTGGCTCTTGAGGCTTCCAGAGACCGGTTTTTCCCCTTGTTACACACCATACCTGTCCAGTCCCGCCTCTCATATATATTGTCAGAATCACTTCATTTCCACAGTGACGCGATTTTTGCTTGTCTTCGGAACTTGGACCCTCGCTCATAGGATTTAATACTTGCATTCCCGTTTTCATGCGTTCTGTTTAGGAGTTGCCCCCGTAGATGGTTTTCTGACTCGGTATCGCCGCTTTTTTGTGCGCAGTGGTGGCTCCTGTACACTCAGTCAAAAAAAAAAAAAAAAAAAAATTATTATTTTTATTTTATTATTATTATTATTATTATTATTATATTATTTTTTTATTATTTTTATTATTATTTTTATTTTTATAATATTATTATTATTATTATTATATTATTTTATTATTATTATTATTATTATTATTATTATTATTTTTATTATTATTATTATTATTATTATTATTATTATTATTATTATTATTATTATTATTATTATTATTATTATTATTATTATTATTATTATTATTATTATTATTATAAGGATAAAGAATAGAGCCCAAATTGATGTATGCACATCGTTAAACATAAAATATTCAAATGTTTTTCTTCATGGTAAATACTTCAAATTTTTCACACAAAGATATAATGGTATTAGACGCTTTGGGATGTGCTATAGGAAATAAGGGCTGTTGCTACTAGCTCTTATTAATAATAATAATAATAATAAATAATAATAATAATAATATAATAATCTATTAATAATAAGTAATAATATATAATAATAATTTAGTAATATTAATAATAAGAAAATAATAATACAAAAAATAGGAATAAATAATAATAATAATAAATAATAATAATAATAATGAATAATAATAATTATATAATAATGTATTCAAATGGTAACTAGGAAATAAACTTAATTATCAAATTTATATGAATAATTAATTATGAGCAAAAACTTTCTAAGGTTAGTATTATATATTATATAATATATATGATATATATATATATATATATATATATATTTACTTAAAACATATATATATATTATTTATAAATATATATTATATATATATATATATATATATTACTTATTATTATTTTTTTAATAATTTGTCAGTTTGAAAAAATACTTACCTAATATATACATATTATATATATATAATAATTTTTTATATATATATATATATAAATATATATACAAAAATATGAGAGATAAATAAATATATATATATATATATATATATATATATATATATATATATATATATGGGCTATTTATAAGTGTTGACTCCAGGAAGCCAAAATCAATAATTAATGTATCGTTATTGTAATAATTTAGGGTAAATACATTAAATTTTTGCGGTAACCTAACCTAACCTACCAACCTACCTAACTTAACCAAAACTAACCTAATTAACCTTAACCTAATATTATCGGAGTCAACCACTTATAAATGCCATATATATATATATATATATATATATATTATATATATATATATATATATTATATATATGATATATATTATATTATATATAAATATAATATATACTATATATATATATATATATATATATATTATAATTTATTATTATTTAAAATTGTCAGTTGGAAAAAAATACTTATCTAAAGATTTTATGCTTTTTTCTAGTGTCCCCAATACTACTAAAACATTTCTACAAAGTAAAAAATTTAATGATTCAGAATTTAAAAATGTTGGTGTCTATAAAGTTTCTTGTAAATCGTGTAGATTTCAATATAATGAAGAAACTTTCTGATCTGAAAAGAAGACAATACCAATTCTTACTCTCCTTAAAATTTCGTGACCGTAACTCAGTGATTCCCAACCTTTTGTAATTCACGGCACCCTATTTTAGGCTGTGGAATGCCCACTTGTTACAATAATAATAAAATAATAATAATAATAATAATAATAATAATAATAATAATAATAATAATAATAATAATAATAATAATAATAATAATAATAATAATAATAATAATAATAATAATAATAATAAATTATTTAAAACTTAAAATATCTATAAAACATATCTGTTAAATTTGAAAGCTGGAGTTTGCGGTTTAGAAAAAAGAATCGATTATAATATTATGGCGAAATTGCTGCTTGATGCTTGGAGCAGCCAAATATTGTATGTTAGGGTCTGATGTTGATAACGCCAACACGCATATTTTCCTCAAGATTCAACAATCTATTTCTTGTTTTGCATTTTATTGTGACCATTGCAGAGAAAGATATTTCACAAAAGCATGATGTTGAAAATGGCAAAAGGAAACTTGTTGCTTTTTTTACTAGGTTAGTATACTCCTTTTGTATGCTAATCAGCACAGAGATCATTAAATTCGTCTCTTTCAGTAGCTGTGAAATCTAGTTCTACAGCAATATCTGCCATGTGAAATGGGGAAATATTCCATTCAAGATTCTTAGCGGAAAGAGAAGGAAAGTACTTATCTACTGCATCTTGCAATTTTGATAAATGATCAAGAATGAGGTCATATAGCTTTTCCTCGATATTACGTTCCGAAAATTATAAAAGGGATGGAAAATTTGAAAAATCACTTTTCTTAATTATAGACTTCCAAGAAGCTATCTTTCTCATGAAACCTTTCATTTTATTTTCAGGCATGTACCGATTTTATTTTCAGGCATGTACCGAGGGATGTTAAGGTTTTGATATATACGACAATACTAAGGCCTACTCTCGTATATGGGTCGGAAGCTAGGACCCTTACCACCAGAACAAAAAGCAAGATTGTGGCAGCAGAAATGAGAGTGCTGAGACTGATAGCTAGAGTGACGAGAAGGGAGCGAAGAAGAAATTAGGAAATTAGGCGTGAGCTTGGAATAGAGCCAATTGATTGGTTGATAGAGAGACAACAGCTGAGGTGGTATGGTCATGTCCGAAGAATGAATGAGGAGAGATACCCTGCGAGATTCTACGACTGGCAGCCAGAAGGAAGAAGAACCTGTTGGGAACAAAGGAAAAGATGAGGGTGGTGTTGCAGCGTCGATAGCGAAGCGAGGAAGATCCATTGCCGAGGTGGAAGAGGAAGGATTCTACCGAGACAGATCCACAGAGGACAGGGCTGTGCCCTAATCTCAGCGCTTTGGTGAGAAAAGAAAGAAAGGTTGAAGAAACTATTGTTTTTTGTCGTCCCTGCAATGAAGTATTTAATTCATTTAGTTTACTAAAAATATGTAACAGATATGATAGCTGTAAACACCAATCATCATTTTGCAGCAACCTAGAAAATTGCATCATGTTTCTCTTTCCCTCAAAAAAGACTTTTAGTTCTTCTTTGAGTGTGAGAACGCGGTTCAGTACTCTACCACGAGATAACCATCTTACTTCTGTATGTAATAATAAAGGAATATATGGTGCATCCATTTCACAACATATTTTTTCAAAGAGTCTACACTTCAAAGGTCGCGATTAAAGGAATTGTATCTACAACCATTGCATTTATTTGACATCGAACTTCTCACCGCAATTTTTCCCTACTAGTGCTTCTCTGTGCAGAAAGCAGTGTTATTATCAATGATCCATTATCCTGTAAAGCTCGCGGGGTAAATCCTTTATACTTTTCTGTCATTGATGGTGCACCCTCAGTACATATTCCACAACAGTCGTTCCATGAAAGACCATTGTTATTGAGATAGGAAGAACGGAAATGAAAATATCGGGCGCCGGGTACTAGTTGTTTTCCAACTTCTTGCAAAACAAAAACTGTTCACGTTATATTTTACCGTCAATAAATTACAGGAATCCAAGAAACTGATTTTGCAGTAATAAATCCAATTTCATCTATTGTAAACAAATTTATGGTGATTTTTTGATTTTATTCTTCATGACATGTTCATTTATATTTAATGACATTTCAGATATTCTACGGCTAATAGTATTGTTTGTGAGAGAACAGCGTCACTTGTGGTAAATCTCTTCAACATTCTATTACCAATTTTCTCTTTATTTTCTAATAGCCTTGAAAAATATGAGACGGGTTTCTGGGATACACCTGGATGCTTCGTAGCAAGATGTCTCTTAAAGTTTGCTGGGGACTATGGCTTCATTGCTAGCGTTTCACCACACACTAAACACAGGGGACGTGGATTACTTGCATCGTTGTTCCATGAAAATCCGTAAGACAAATAACTCTAAAAATACGCTTTTTCTTTAAAAGAAATATCTTTTGATGTTGAGATCCAGGAATGATAATGTTCAAATTAGTCTCACTTAAAGTAGGTGGTACAAGTTCGCTCTCCTCGAGCTTACGTTTTCTTATTACCAAAACTTATCATTTCAGAATTGATTCATTTGATAGTAACACTTCACAACCATGTAACATTAATAAATATTTACTTATTACTAATATACACTCACCAAGCCTTCTGTGTGCAATTATAGTATATATTAATATATATATCCTCACAAGTTACCTTTATTAATTGCTAGTATTATTATATATATATACCCGTGTTACTCTAATCTCTCGCATATCTGTATATATATATATATATATAATACGCTTATACATACTATATAATATATATAAATAGATATACTATATAATATATAATACTAACTATTTATATATATATAATATAATTAACTTTAGGAGAGAGAGAGAGATTAAAAGTCTACTTTAAAGATTTTTATAGCCCTAATAAATTGAAAACGTGATTTCATTAAAATGGTTAGAGATGTTACAGATTAGATTAAAACTCACGCGAGGAGCACCTGACGAGTCTGCGGGCCACATAAGTGCCGGCCCGGAACACGGTTGGAATCTCTGCCGTTTAACTCTATCCCTGGCATAAAGCATAGAGAAGAAAGCGAAACAGAGGGATCGCAATGTGCAATATAGAACTGATATCTTCGTGGTAGACATTCACGGAGAAATTCTCAAAATATTTTTCAAGGACTGTAAATAATTTTAAAGTTTTAAATTCAAGTTTAATGATTGACAATTTATATTACTTAAGATTTTTTCAAGATTCAATTATTTAAGACTAAAGCTTCAAGTTATCACTCAAACAAACCAAACTATTTTAGAACAAGAATTATTTGGTGCCATTAATTTAATAAAGTTTTTAGTTACGAGCCTGAAATGAGGAGAGGCTCGGTTGTTCCTCCGAAAAGCTCTAAGTCCCCGGTTTTGCAATTGATTTATTTTGTTTGGATTTTCCTGTGTGGTTTTCATAAATGATAATAAATATATGAGATATATAGATATGAATATATATATATAGATATAATATATAGATATAGTAATATATAGATATATATAGGTAGATAATAGATATATATAGATATATTATATATATATATATATGATATATATATATATATATATCATATATATATATGAAGAAAGAATTTTTACTTTTAAACATTAATGACTTCCATCTTCCATTATTCAATATATTTCCGAAGATTCTAGGTATGTGACGTTATTTCTAGCGATGTAATGCGTGTTGATAGATTCCAGCTGATTCTACGCTTGGTCCAGCATAGTGAATAGCTTGAGTAAAAAAAAATTAAATTTTAGTATTTGTAATTTATTTTACCTGAATATTTTAGATTGATTTTTCAAATATTTTATTTATAATCGTAATTTTGTTTTTTACAAATGTACAGCTATTATATTTTAAGCATTATCTTTCTAAAACTGTAGCATTACGATGAATGTTGTACCGCATACTTTTATTACATCATGTTGTATTTTCAAGATTTTTTTTCATACGTATATATATATTATTATATAATATTACTATTATATGTATATTATATATAGAGTGATATACTTAAGTGATAGTAATAATTAATTAATGGATATACATAGATGAGAGATGAGTGAATGAGTAATATGTAATACTCTCTAGTGTTTAATTTATTAAAAATAATAAAAAAAATTGGATATTTAGTAAACCCACCTTTTAAGTATTATTTTGTAACAATAACGATTATTATTATAATATATATATAATACGTATATAAAAGCAAATATATATATTATAAATATTAATATTTTATATTTCATGATTCTTAACTATCTCTCTCTCTCTGTATCTCTCCCTCTTCTATAAACTATTTATTTATTTTAATTATTTTTCTTATCTATTTAACTTAATATTTAATATTTTGCAATAATTGTTTTAAAATAAATTTCATAAACATAAAACATTTGTTGTTAAAAATTTGAAAAATTTTCATTAATTTTTTATTAAAATTCTTGTTTTACCTAAATTTGAAGACTTATAAAAGTAGTAAAGCAGCAACGTAATAAAGCAGTAAAGTCAGAAAGTAGTAACACAAATCACCCACCGCCACCCACCCTCCCGTCTGTAATCATTTACTGAATTTATTTATTATTTTCATTTTTTATTGTAAACTTTCAGACGACATAAAAATAGCATACCATTTCAATTTACTGCAGTAAAAAAATATCATTGTAAAGAGGGGAAATGAAAAACATGTTTTCATTTTAAAGAATTTATAACACAAGTACAAACCTCGTAATCATTGACAAAATTTTTAACATCAATATATATTTTACAAAATTTTAATACCATAAACTGGATTCTTGTGATATTGACACAACTTCACATTTTATAGCACCAGCTGTTAATATGTATTTTAGCAATCGAGTCTTCTCGTTTTCTTCAAAGTTATGTTCTGTTAATGCTCGAATCTTGTATAGACTCCTGATATGGATAAGAATTGTAATTAACCGCTCGAAACGTGTTACATAAACAATAAATGCTTTTTTCATCAGTGCAGGTAGCTTTCTCTATATAGCCCTGCCGTAACGGATTCACACTGTCATCATTGGCGAATTTAGGGAGGCTTTGAGGACAAACCAAGGGTCAAGCCACCCATTAGTTGCGAAACTAGAGTGCAGATTTTCTCCTTATTGACTTATGGATTAATTGCAATATAATATATATATATATATATATATATATTATTATATAATATATATATATATATATATATATATATATATATATATATATATATATATATATATATATATATATATATATATATATATATATATATATATATATATATATATATTTATTAGCATCATGAGACTTACATGATGTAAAAATTATTTCTCGTAACATTCATTAACAAAATCTTTCCTAGAAGAGAGATTTTTCTTTAGTCTAAAAAAATTCATTTGGTACTGTAATATTTGTGTTCCCATTTCATTTTTCTAACAAACTTTTTTATTCTTATAATTACTAATAAAATATGATTTAAATAACTGTAAATATCTGATTATTGGAAAAGAAATCTATTAAAATATTATACAATATAATTTGAAAAGGGAATTTCCAACTGCATGGTACATAAAGTAAACCTGGAAATAGTCGATGCTTGTAAAGATGTGGAAAAGACCAAATATTTCTTTAATTTTTTGGAACAACTCTTATATGTGAATTCGTGAATGCTTGTTATGATTATGGTGTTACCGGCAAACAGTGTTTGTAAAGTTCTTAATTCGAGTGTGATAAAAAAAAACTGGTAAATATTATTTAGATAATCTATATTTTATAGTGAATATAAAAATATTAAGATTTAGGAACTTGTTAACACGTTGGCTTCCGAACCATTTTTATTTACTGTCATAAAAACACATTAAAATCAATACACATAATATATATATATATATCATATATATATATATATATATATATATATATATATATATATATATATATATATATATATATATATATATATATATATATATATATATATATATATATATATATATATATATATATTACAGTTGATATTGCTATATTTAATCGTGTATAAGGGGAAGGTTCAATATCTATTAAGGGCTATATCCAATTGTGCCCACCTCTTTAATAATGGACGTACCTGGTTAATTTTCAGACATTTACCTAGACACCAAACTGTAGCTTTTTTGCCCTCTAAAACGTTGTTTTCAGATGTTTTTCTGTGTTTGTAGTCATTCTTTCAGAATTTTCAAATTTTCAAAACCTATGTTTTTGACATTTTTCGATTCAACTTGTACAATTATTTTTTTAAATGACTTCAAACTTGAAATATGCATAAATGTGTCCATTACCTACAAAATGCACGAAGTAGTTTTTCGATTTTATATTTCCCTGCTCAGCAATTTCAAAATTCCAACCCACTTTTTGGGTATTGCCAAGGGACTTATCATCTTTTTTCTACTCATGCAACTGATTGAAATTTTCAGAACATATTAAGTGGGGGAGATCCACATTTTTTACTTAAATAATTTCTTTGTATATGCAGTACTTTTGGATTTGTTTTTGGGAACAAATTATGCCAAAAAAAAATTATTTGGAAACGATTTTTCAAAAATTTTCTTTAAAGTTCATACTACTCATACTGGGTTTTACCTTGCATGAAGGAAGATGGAACTTCTCAATTGTACAAGCCCTGAAAATTTGACGTTGACCAGACGAGAAAAAAAATATATATATCAAAATTTCACTTTAGAAAAAAATTGTTTTTGGAAAAGTGAAATTTGATGTACTTTTTTCTACTGTCCATCAACATCAAATTGTGTTTGCATAGGTCGGGCGAGAGTCTTTTACTTAGATAATTTTTTTGTATACTCAAAGAAAATTCCAAAAATTTCAAAAAATATTTTTGGAAAATTTTGTTTCAAGAGCAAATCCAAAACTACTGCATATACAAAGAAATTATCTTAAGTAAAGAATGCATCTTCCCCGGACTACATATGCCTCTGGAAAATTTCATCTAGTCTGCATAAGTAGGAAAAATATCGCAATTTTTCATTTGAGACTGTTGAGCATAAACATCAAAAATTGAAAACTACTTCTGTGCATTTTAGTAGGTAATAAGTACATCTATGCATATTTCAAGTTTGATGTCATTTCAAAGTTGTAGTTGAATCGAAAACTGTCAAAAACATAGGTTTTAAAATTTGAAAATTTGAAAGAACACCATAAACAGAAAAACACACGCGAAAGCAATATTTTAGAGGGCAAAAAAATCTACAGTTTGGTGTTTATAGGGTAAAAATCAGCTGAAAATTCCGATTTTTATGTTCATTTTTAGGGGGTGAAAATTGGGCCCAGCCCAGCCCAATATTGGACCCTGTCCTTATTAATTAATTAATTAAATGAAAAAGTATAAATATTGGTTATTTTTTTTTTTTTTTTTTTAGAAAATATTCTTGAGAGAAAAGATAAAAATACCGATGCAGCTGACACCGGTACGAGTAATAAAAGGGATCTGTGACAGCTTCTCCTGTTTCTACTACTTATGCCGCATTCTGAAGATGCTAATGTTAAAGAACCTGCGGCTAATCCCATTGCGCCTCATCTTCACCGTAAGACACCAGTAAGCTCACATAAGGAAAGATAAGACCTTCATTACCAATCACAGATTTATGATCTCACGGCAGAACCTCGTCAACCTAAATTGTCAGTTTTCCCTCCCAATCTTTTCTTTCAGTCTCAAAAAGTGGGCCTTCAAAAAAAAAATATAAAAACTTTAGTTGGCCTTTCAAAGGCTAATGTGGGAAAAAGTTGCCTTATTTTTTTGTTTTTCGTAATGATTATTTCCCACTGCAAGCAAAGTTTAAAAAAACTGGATTTAGGAACTGGAAAAAGATAAAAGAAAAATGTGAAAAACATCAGTGTTCCACCGCTCATTTAACGAGTTCATCTCAACTGTCTGGGTGGAAATCTACGAAATGACAGGGAGACGTCGTTACACAATTGGTTACTGTATCTAACAAGGAAATAAAATGAAATCAAGAATATTTCAAAATGATGGCAGACATTGTGTTATGGATTAGAGGTCATTCGGAAGGAGTTCATTCGGGAAACAAAGGAAACTTTTGCACAATCTGTGCCGTGTTTGTCAATTATAACAGTAACTTTGGTTTCTTGTACAATCATTGCTTTAACTTAGCAAGGTAATTTAATTTTGGATGAAATAATCGATGTCACTCGTTGATCTCGTGCGGAAATTTTTTTTTTGACGAAGGATGTTATATGAGCAGCAGATGTCTATGAGATGTTCACTACGTCATTGGATTAGATGTTGTAGAACGGTTTATGACTTTCAGAAATTGTTCCGAAGAACGATCAGCTGAGAAAATAGCTTCTTTAATTACTCATTTTCTAGAGCAACTAAATTTAAATGTCCCGCTAGTTGGTCAGTCGTATGATGGAGCCAGTGTGATGTCCGGAAAGAAGGGTGGCGTTCAGAAAAGAATTAACGATTTACATCCATACGCCGTGTATGTTCACTGCATGGCACATAAAGTAAACCTGGCAATAGTCGATGCTTGTAAAGATGTGGAAAAGACCAAATATTTCTTTAATGTTTTGGAAGCTCTCTACGAGCACTTCTCTACTCCGTCTTCTCACCAACGACTTCAAGATTTGCAGAAGAAATTGCAGATAAAGCCTCAAGAACTAGTAGGGCTGTCCCAGACCAGATAAGAAATTTGTAAGTATAGGGTTTGCTGTGCAGCTGCAAAGTGTGTAACATAATCTTGGAGGTTCTTGCCAAAGAGTTACAGAATAACAACGACAAAGGAGCCATTCGAGCCAAAGGACTATATTCCAGCATTTTCAAATTCGAATTTGTAGTAAATTTGTTCATTTTAGAGGACGTGCTATGTCCTTCACTTGCTGAGTCAGGGCCTACAAGCAGAAGAGTTAACTCTTGGGGGAGGGGAGCTCGTTGTTGGAGTTATCAACACTTTAGAAAGTAAACGAACTGAAGCTCAGTTTTCTGCCGTTTGGGACTCTGTTGTACAATTCGCAGAGGATCATGAAATTGAAGTTGAGACTCCTCAAACATCTTCCAAAAGAAAAAGACAACAAGCCAATATATTTTCGGATTTCTTACCAACAAATCAGCATTTCCCAGAAACATCGGTCACATCATTGGAAGTGGATGGAGATCTCTCTGCCCCAGTTCGAGTAAAAGAGAATTGGCGGGTGGTCTCATATTTTCGAATTCTGGATGCCGTCATTGGTCATCTTAAAGAAAGATTCAGCACGGAGAGTTTAGAAATGGCCCGTGCAGTTGACGAATTCATTGCATTAAACTTTCGAAGAAAGTAAAGTATTCGTTCAACATTATGGCTCTTTGTTTTCCATCGATGAAAACGTTTAAAAAACAGAAATGACGGAAGTTTCGAATTGCTTAAAGACTAGGGCTGCGGATCCAGAACTGAAGTCGGATAAAGAAAATCAGCTGTTTGGTCAACTCGGCGACGTTTCCAAACATATACAAACTTCTACAAGTCTGCATGACCCTCCCGGTGAACTGCGCATCCCGGTGAGAGATCATTCTCGGCTATGAGGCGAATAAAGACATGGCTCCGAACAAGAATGACTCAGGAACACTTTGGCAACATGTCAGTTCTTCATATCGAAAACGTTCTGAGAGTAATGACCTACTAGATGACGTTGAAGGTATCGAGAGAAGCTAGTCAACGACAACTTCGCCGTAAGTGATGGAAATTTTTAATTTTCATTGATTTTGTTAATTAATAATTACACTCACACACATACACCTTTCACACACATTAATACACACACACACACACACACACATATATATATATATATATATATATATATATAGTTATATATATATATATATATATATATATATATATATATATATATATATATAAGTTTGTATATATTATATATATATATGTATATATATATATATATATATATATACATGGGCGTAGGCAGGATTTCAATTAGGGGGGGGAGGTTGAGGATATATATATATATATATATATATATATATATATATATATATATATATATATATATATATATATATATATATATATATATATATATATATATATATATATATGTGTGTGTGTGTGTGTGTGTGTGTGTGTGTGTACGCAAGATTTGACTTATGGGTTATATCACAGGACAAAAAAGTTACTTCGGTTATAAAATAAATAAAATAAGTCTACAACAGTTGTAATTAAAAAATTTTGTGTCATGAGGTGAGTAAAAATAAAAATACCTATTTGAGAAACGTAAAGAAATATTTTTGGTTTTTTTTTAATAATTTTTCCTTAATAATTTTAATATTAAATCTAAACTAGCATTAGGCGCCTTGGATTTTCAGCGAATTTCGCAATTACATTTGTTTCCAATTCGTTCATTTTTCACTTACTAATTTTTATGAATACTCATCCTACATAGTCCATTAAGCCTGTCTTTTTGTTCATTGTTTTAGTTAGCCATTGTTAGAGTGCTGAAAGACCTTTCAATGGTATTGATTGAACAAGGTAGCACCATTGCAATTAATAGACAGGTTTTTGATTTGAGAAAAAGGGGTCGGATACTTCAATAACTTCAGTAAGTTCCAAGTCTTTCAACTGTTGCTTATCCATTTTTTTATCCAGCCACAAGGTATAGCATAAGTCAGTTTCGGTATGAATTTTATTGACATCAAGATCATAAAACTCTGAAAAACATTTTACTTTCTCACGCAAACTGCCTACGGGAGCACCTAACATAAGAAACGGATGCAAATGAAAAAGATAAAATGCTGGCACGTTGTTTTCTAAAAATCTAGTCTCTAAAGAGGATGAAAGTGAGTCAAGATAAGGCATAAGTACAGAATGCTTTCAATATTCAGCAGAAGTTTCAGCAGGATGATTTGCTTTATGTTGTTGAGATTGTACTTTTTCTAGGTGGTGCAAGTCCTACTAAGAACTCAGCAGTAATAACATTGGCGGATAAGAGCAGATCAGCAATTATTTGATCAGTAGTTTTGCATTGGTCTTTGACAACCTTCAAAATTCTTTGGATATGATCAGAGTATTGCTTAAGGTAAATATTTTTTGTTTGAATAATGTTAACCACTGGTTCAACTAAAGCAAAATATTTGGTTATTACGGAAGAGGTAATAATGAAATTGGGTCTTGTTGCCGAACAGAATAATAGAAAAGCTGTTTTTCTTGTTTGATTGTTGCCTTCAACAATTTTTATCCTATTTGTATGGAAAATAGCAATGCTATGATATTTTTGAGTCCAAAGGGTTTCACAAAGTTTAGGCAAGTTAGGAATGTATTTTCTTCTTAGGGTGGAGTCTCTGAAAAAGTTTGTCTTTTATTGTGGCAATAGTATTTCGAATTTCCGGAATAATGTTTAGTTCATTAATGACCAAATTAAGCCGATGGCTTACACAGTGAAAATATAATCTTTTTTTCATATTTTTCCCGCAGTTTCTTTTGAATCCTATGTTCTATCCTGCCAATGCCGCGCAGTTGACGTACCCCTGACCAACGCATAGATTCAGCTTCAAACCTTTTCTAAAAACAAATCAATCGTTTTGGCAATGGTTCAAGAACTTCAAACCCCAGAAATTCTTCTCGAACAGTCCTTTTTTCAAGATCGAAAAACCTTAATGCTATAGATAATTGTTCGTTGCCTGTCAAATCCGCAGTTTCATCCGCCAATATGGAGTAGATACAACAAAATTTTGCAACCGCGACAATCATGTTTTTTTATGATAATTCCACACAAATTGATCAGTTCATTTTGAATCATCGGAGACGTCCAGATGGCATTCTTCTATCCTTGAATATGTTCTTTCAATTCCACATCACCACATTCTATTCGCAGCTTAATCAGGTCTTCAAAAATTCCCTCATGCAGGTCTTTACCTCTTAAAGGTAAGTCATGGGTTCCGCAAAAAATTATGGTCTTCAAAATTGCTGTAATATTTCTTTTATTTTCTGCAATTGTTTTTGATGCTGTCTGCAGCTGAATATCAACGGGCACGCTTTCCGTGATTGATTTAACAGCTTCTTTGGCAGCCTCCAAATGCCATTGAATTACGGTGAATTCTAGCGGAAAATGCTGTCAGAAGCTAGCTGTATAAAAACACACAACTAGTTGACTTTTAAAGCCAATATAAAAACGAAAACACATTAAAAGTTTAGAAAAATTAATATAATACGTTTATAATACGTTATTAATTAGTATTTACTACTTCAATTATCTATAGATTGATGTATTTTTTCAGTTTTTCTACTAATAAACCCTTAAAAACGTCGTCTGGCAAACATATAAGGTTCATAATTTTTTTTCTCGCCAAGATTATACATATATATATATATATATATATATATATATATATTATTATACATATATATATATATATATATATATATATATATATATATATATATATATATATATATATATATATATATATATATATATATATATATATATATATATATATATATAAATATATATATATATATATATATATATATATATATATTATATATATATATATATATATATTATATATATATATATATATATATATATATATATATTATATATATATATATATATATATATTATTATTATTGCTATTATTATTATGATATATATATATATATATATTTATATATATGAAAAATATAGTTATTATATATATATATATATATATATATATATATATATTATATATATATATATATATATATATATATATATATATATATATTATATATAAGAAATATAGTTTAATATATATATATATATATATATATATATATATATATATATATATATATATATATATATATATATATATATATATATCATAGTTTAGTATATCCGTCATATATATATCGAAACCTACTGAGCCTACAGAAAAACGGAATACATTGCGGAATGCTGGTCCAATTTTAGTACGGAAATGTAAAAAAAAAAAAAAAAAAAAAAAAATTATATCTCAAAAACTACAACATTATCAAAAGACATAAATTATAAGTCAAATGAAAAGGAATCGCACTATACATTTATATATGTATATATATATATATATTATATTATATATATATATATATATATATATATATATATATATATATATATATATATATATATGTAGCACTCCATTATAACTTTGTAAAAATTTTAATTTATGTTCGTACTTATGCTAAGATTTGCGCGAGCAAAATTTTAGCATAAGTCGAAGTGAAATGATATATAAACCCGGTCTGTTGAGATACTCCATAATAGAGTCAGATCAAATTATTAAGAATCAGAAGAAAATCTCACTCAAGATACTCTCTCCAGAAATCCTCCCGGCAAGAGAGGTAAATTTCAAGGAAAAGGCTGCGACTCGAATTTCAATCACAAACACAAATCCTCGCACAAAAATAGGGTGGAAAACGCGCTGGAAAAGGCTGTGACTACCAATTCGTCTACGAAGAGAGAGTATCTCAACAGAAGGGACTTTTGTTACTTTTATACTTTCATTGCATATTTTACTTATGTTGAATAAAAACATCATTTCAAATATGGATTTCTAAATTACTAACCTCTTATATAGGGTGCTTGCTCTTAAAGAAGCCACCAACTTAGCAAGTACGACCCTATATAATTGGTGAACCCGGAATAGAACACCCACAACTTCAATCAACGCCTTCTGAAAAGCAAACAAAATGAAGAAAAAGAAAAAACTACAATAATAACAAAATCCCAATTAGAACACTCGGAGAAAATGACTCAAGCAAACGAACATTATCGATACTGGACTTCAATTTTCATTATTAATTTTGGATTATGGTCATTTTTTCAAAACTCTCACAGTTCGAGGATTCATTGTCAGACATAGCAAACTTCCTTTACGGTATGGATTTCTTTCATCATTTTAAGTTTGGATTATGGGCAGAAATGCATTTTTGGATTCCACTACGAACTTTGATTCCTTTTCGAATTCTAAATGGTTCTGTGACCTCTCCCTTTTATGTATGAAGAAATTTTTCAAATAAAGGACTTAAATTTCAAGCAACTTCGTCTCTACATATGTCAAGCAATGTTTCTCTCGTAACTACAGCTTTGAAAACTATTTACGTGCGCATTGATCAAATCATGGATACATTAGAAACGCCTTATACTAAGACCTTCCCTGGATTCAACGGTTCGATCGATGTGGCCTATTTAATTAACTTGTAAATAATTTAATTGTTTCATATCCATAATTATGTATAAATATTTTTGTATTTAAATGTTTGTATGTTTGTTTATATCTAACGGATATAACCAAATATGCTTATGTTTAAATGCCCTTTTATTTTCTGTATATATAACATTATTGTATTTTTATGTATTCAAATATTTGTATATATGTTTAGATCTTCGGATGTAACCAGTTATGCTCGTATTTGAATATTTACATTTCTTGTATATTATTTTTGCCTTCAAATGTTTATATGTCTACTTATGTCTTCGGACATAATTAGATATGTTTGCATTTGAAAGTATAACTATGTATTTTAGTTATTATTTCTTGTATAATTATTATAACATACTTTCTCACTCCGTGTTTAGCGCAGGAAGTAATGTAGCACTCCATTATAACTTTGTAAAAATTTTAATTTATGTTCGTACTTATGCTAAGATTTGCGCGAGCAAAATTTTAGCATAAGTCAAAGTGAAATGATATATAAACCCGGCCTGTTGAGATGCTCTTCAGTCAGATATTGAGTCAGATCAAATTATTAAGAATCAGAAGAAAATCTCACTCAAGATACTCTCTCCAGAAATCCTCCCGGCAAGAGCGATAAACTTCAAGGAAAAGGCTGCGACTCGAATTTCAATCACAAACACAAATCCTCGCACAAAAATAGGGTGGAAAACGCGCTGGAAAAGGCTGTGACTACCAATTCGTCTACGAAGAGAGAGTATCTCAACAGAAGGGACTTTTTGTTACTTTTATACTTTCATTGCATATTTTACTTATGTTGAATAAAAACATCATTTCAAATATGGATTTCTAAATTACTAACCTCTTATATAGGGTGCTTGCTCACAAAAGAAGCCAACTTAGCAAGTATTACCCTATACATATAGGTCATTAAGGAATATACCGGAACGAAAAATATGAAATGTTGGTATTCCTTATATATTTTTTACATTATTTTAAATATTTAAAAAAAAGACTTGTTTTTTTAACATTTTGGGCTTCATATGATTTCGATTTGGAAACATTTTTTATTTATTTTATTCTTATTGTATAGCTCATTGACGAAGGTTATAGAATAATTAGAGAAATAAAAATGAGTATTGAGTATAATTTGAGTTGGTTTGATAAACATATAGTAACGGAAATTGATGCAGTGAAATTTTTCCAAAAATTTGAAATAATTCTTAAATTTAAGTTATGTTACACAAAACAGAGAATGATTGGTTCCTTTTAAAAATGAAAAACAAAACACGGTGTGGAACTAGCAGAACTATGTTGAAATCGTATTCATGTGAATTTGTGAATTTGTGTGGAGAAGGAAAAATGAAGGGAAAATTTTTTTATTTCATGCTAATTTAATTTTTAAACGATATTTCACAATTTAATGTTTAAATAACAATTAATTATAGGTTCTTTTCCGTTAAAGCCCCCACATCGATAAATCGATTATTTTATTAAATTATCGATTTTTTTTAACCTAACATATTGGGAATCAGCGTATAAAGCTTATTACCATAGCGTAAAAAAAAAAAAATTAAAAAAAAAATAAATAAATTACAGCCTATATGTAAAGTCGTTTTATGATTTAAACTAATGATCACCTCTAGTAGGAATGCATAGATATCAGGAGTCGGGGTCTCTCGGCCTCTAGGTGGACGGCGGGGGGAGTCTCCCCTCTGTCCCCCATCTGCTCGGGCCCCCTAAAAATTGAAGTTCAAGGAAACATATATTTTCATTAGGGGGCTCGAGCCGATGGGGGACAGGGGGGGACGAAGTCCGTCGTCCACCTAGAGGCCGAGAGACCCCGACTCCTGATATCTAAGGGTGGTCTACTCTAGGGTATTCGTTAGTTTTAAATCATAAAACGACTTTACATATAGGCTGTATTTTTTTTACACTATGGTAATAAGCTTTATACGCTGATTCCAAATATGTAAGTGTTTAAAAATAATTGATCAAGTCTAAAAAAATAAGGATAATATTAAAACTCAATTATATATATATATATATATATATATATATATATATTATATATATAAATATATATATGTTATAGATATATATATATATATATATATATATTATATATATATATATATATATATATATATATATATATACATAAGGTCATAGCTCCTAAGGTATGTATTTAAAAATTCCTTATAGAGCTTTTATATACATATATTATTATTATTATTATATAGTATATATATATATATATATATATATATATATATATATATATATATATATATATATATACATATATATATTATTAGTATTATATATATATATATATATATATATATATATATATATATATATATATATATATATATATATATATATATATATATATATATATATATATATATATATATATATATATATATAAAAGAAAGAAGACATAAAACTAGAAACATTTGCATGGATAATTAAATGATTAATATTTAAAAAAAATTATTTTATTAAAACAATAGAATATCAAATACAATATGCAATGATGGAAAATTAAACAATATAGAGCAGTTGCAAAATTGATATTATTAAAAAAGTAATTTCCCTGGGTTCAACGCAAATTTATCAACTACTGTTTGAATAAAATAATCATAATTGTCAAACACAAATTTTCTGTGTACACTCATCATAGCCAGCCTGTTTAACCTGTCGTCTTCCATAGTACTTCGTAGCCAAGTCTTGATCCTTCGCAGAGTACTGAAAGAGTGTTCTACTGTACTAGTGGTGCATGGCTGGGCGAGTAGTATCATCAAAGCCTTTTTCGTCGACGGAAAGAAAGGTTCAGTCTCCTTTAAGACTTGGGAGACAACAAGATCTTTTAGTTCTTCACTACTCAGTTTCTTGTCCTTCCAAATTTTGTACCAAAGTTCTAGCTCTTCTTCTATGCCTTCTAAGTGGTAAAACTATAAAATGAAGCTGTCTTTCCTTTAACTCATCGATTGTTATGAGTAGCATGTGGAAAGGATGTAGATATGTCAATGCATAAGCAGGTGTATTTTCAGTAGAAAACCGTAATTCCAAAGAAGAGGTTATAGAATCCAGATACGGAGTTATTAAGAATCTTCTCCAGAACTCCGTGGGATTTGTTGCTGGATGGTTGCTGCGGTGCTGCTGCCTACCAAAAAATCCGTGGTATATTTAGATCAAGACCCAGTTGCTCGGCGATTTCATTAACTTCTTTAACACTTCATCGGTGATTTTTTCTTCATCTTTCCGATGGCTTCTAACCATTTCCACAATATGTTGAATGTGCTGCGAGGTTTTGACGATATCCAAGGTCTTGGATTGGAGAGCATTTACAACTGGCTCTAACATCGCAGAGTACTTCGCGATCAATATCATAACTATGATGAATGACGACTTACATGCCGCTGAATGGAACTGAAAAGCGCCTTTTGTTGTGGCGGTATTTCCTTCAATGGTAAGTGATTTCTAATGCTGGCATCATTAGTACAAAGTATTCCCAACACTCTGATGCACTTTGTGTTGATCAGACCATCTGGTATGGCATAGGCTTGGGATGTTTGGCACTAATTTTCTTCTCACCGGACTCCGCAAAAATCGTAATAATGTCCTTCATAGTTCCCACAGTATTGCGGATTTCTGGTATTGTATTCAAATCATTTACTACTAGATTTTCTTTGTGTGAAGAGCAATGAAAGAACAATGCTTTTTTATACTTTTTCCGCAATATTACTTGGACACCTCCTTCTTTGCCAGACATCGTAGAACAGCCATCGAAACCCAAGCTCACGCATTTCTCGGGATCCAGTTCTTCGGTCGTGACAAAATCGTCAATGGCTTTGGCAATGGTTTTGCGTCAAGCGCTTTCAGTTCTACAAAGCCAATAAATTTCTCTTCGACTTCATCGGACTCTCTTTGTCGAAATAGCGCAACACTATAGATAATTGTTCCTTTCCAGAAATTTAGGGGTTTCCATCTGCTAGTAAGCTATACGCGCACTCTTCCTTACCTTATTAACAATGCTTTCCTTTATAGTAGTACCAAATAGAAAAATGATCTCATTCTGAATCTGAACTGATTGCTATGTGGCATTTTTTTCTTCCCCTTTTCAAAATTGTTTTTCAATGACTGATGACCTCCGGCATCTATTCGTAAGCGGCAAAAATCTTGCAACACTTCCTCATCATGATGCTTACCCCAAAGCGGTAAATCGCGCGTACCAGAAAATGTTACACATGAAATTATTGGAGGATAATATTTTTTATTCTATAATGCTGGTTAATCTGGGATGTTCACTGGCATGTCCCAGCAAACGATCTTGCAGCTTCAACAGCAGTTTTATGCCGCTTCCTGTGTTTTGGCGCGTCCCTTGCTAAACTCCATGAACATCTTTATATTTAGTGAAAGGTCTTATTGTTAAAGAGCCTAGGACCCCTCTGACCGAACTTTTATTTGGTGGAAATAAAATATAAAACTTGCAAAATGCTCCCTTTAGGCGCCTGGAGTATGTCAGCCAAGGTGAATATGTCTCCAACCATTCATAATTGAATTTCCTCTTTAAGTGGGTAGCATCTTCCAAAAAATTATAGGTCTTAGGTGGAATCTAACACTCTTTCAGTAACTGTTTTTCTCATTCGAAATCATAGATGAATGTCCAACGTATCTACCAATGTCATTTTCGTGACTGTCATCTTCTGAAGCGCTAGCTCCGAAATCTAGACCCATATCTTGACTTGTCGAAGTGCTGGGCCTGGGTGTGGGTTCTTCATCATGCGAAATATGCGAAGTAGGAGGGATTACCTCTTGTATAGTCTTAGTTGACTTATTGGTGTCTTCTTCGTATTCACCGCTACCATTTCCAATTTTATCCGAGTTCTTCCTCAAATTTACTGCAAACAATATATATATATATATATATATATATATATATATATATATATATATATTATATTATATATATATATATATATATATACAAATATATATATATATATATATATATATATATATATATATATATATATATATTATTAAAATTGTATCTATGCAAGTAGAATATTTACAGATACAACCTTAATACCAACGTAGTTATTATATTCGAGTTAAGAATAATAAATTTACGACAGTAAACTTTGAATTGATAAATGTTATGTGTTTTAATGCATAAATAAATGGAATTATCAACCTATAGTAAAAGGAACATAAATAACTTACTTGTTGAAAAACTGAAACTTCTTATCCAATTAGTCCAAAAGGAATTTGAAATTGTTAGTTTCAACACCGGTGTAATTAGTTAATACCACCGGCCTCTTAGTATAGGTAGTAGATAATTCCTTTACGCATCGATTGACTATTAATTTACGAAGATACGAAGATAAAGTTGACTTGAAGATTAAGCGTTAGTTTAAGAAAATACTTCGAACCAAGATGGGTTTGTCTCCTTTATTTATTTTTAAATCCGCTATGGGAAGAGCTACACCGTGACTCTGAGCCAACAAGGTGAAGTTAAGTGGTTTGAGGCGGATTGGGGTACAGTTGTAACATATTCTGGTTTTTTATATTGGGGACAAAGAGGAGTATGATGTTCTGGAGACTGACAAGTGTAACACTTTTTAGTGTTTTGGCAATCAGGTGTAGGGTGACTGCTACTCAAACACCTTCGGCACCAATGATGATTTTGGACAATTTGGTTTCGAAGTTCAAGAGTGTTTATAAGACTACAATTGGCGGTGTAATGACTGCTGTTACAGAAACGACATTTTATAGGGTTATTTTGACCATTATTATTATAAAAAGTGAGGTTGTGATTATTATTTGAAGGGCGATGTTGATAATTATTTTGATTGTTATTATAATATGGGGTTCTATTTTGATGGTTAGGGGGTTTATTATTGTTAAACCTATTAAAGTTGTTATTAAAGTTAGGTTTATTTTGGTTAGGTTGGTAATTTGGTTTATTATGGACTTTTGAGATGGTGAGTTTACATTTGTATTTAATATAGTTGACTGTTTGGGTTTGGCCCCTTGTCCCTTCCATTTATTATTTGAAGGTGAAGTATGCTCAGATTTTTTATGGGGATTTTTATCGTCCTTGTTGGATAATGTTTGGCCTGAGGCCTCTAAAACTGAAAGGGCCTGATTTAACATTTCAAAAAGTAATTTAAGGGTCCAACTTTCACCAGCCCTATCCCATTTAACCTTTTCTTTGATTTGTGAAGGCAATTTTTGGGCCAGTAAAACACCCAAAATTGTAGAACCAGTCTTGTCATCAACTATTAGTTCCTTATTTTTTAAAGATTCTACATAGCATTTTATGTCAGCTTTATATTGATAGAGATCTGCGTATTCATATCTAGGGGGGGTTAACTTAGTTAATTTCAATATTAGTCTCTTGGACTTTCGCAGGGTTATTGAAATCTTCCTCAAGAAGATCTCGAATAATTTTATAATTAGTAGCGGTGATGGCATAGCCAGATACCATCTGTTTTGCTGTGCCTTGAAGGCAATCCAATAATAAACCGAGTTTACTAAGATCAGAATAGTTCTGACCTCCGACATAGTTTTCAAATGATTCAATGAAAGAGGCATATTCTAAAATATTGCCACTAAAAGTAGGTAGTTTTTTAATGGGGCGTTTAAATGCTTCCGGCTCTCTAGGGGTAGCCGGAGCAATCGGTGATGTAGGACGCGAAGCTGGTCGCGAAGGTGGTTTAGTAAGGTCTTTAATTTTATATTTAATGGTAGTAATTGTTTTTAATAAGGCAGTATGCCTTGAATAATTTTCTTCATCATCAATTAATGAATTCTCATCGTCCAAAAATTGGGCGATGTTGTTGTCAATTTCAGCTAATTTAAGATCTAAGTCTTCTAAGTTAGTTATAATATATCCTAAGTCATCAACTTCAGTATTTGGATCTAATAATTTGTTATTGGCCTCGTTAATAGCCTTGGTAGCACGACTCCGTAATGTTTTACGTGATTTTTTGTGTGCCCCATAGACTTTGAGGTCACTATCTGATAAATCAGACATGGGGGAAGCCATTTTTAATCAAAATTTTAAATATATAAACAGAGAAAAAATGTGTCTTGAGACACTAAAATATTAAAATATTTAAATTTATCAGATTAAATGTTGATTTATAATACAAGTACAATATAGATTGTACAAGTAAAAATATTGTACAAGTACAAGTACTTAGTACAAAAATAATGTGTCTTGAGACACAAAAAAGATATTAAAATTTTCAAAACTATAAGATTAAATGTAATAATACAGGTATAAAGCGCTGGAAAATATTGTATATAAATTTATACATAAAAGTGTCTCGTGACACAAAAAAATCAAATTATAAACTAAGTTATTTTTATATAATATATATACCGGATAAAACCGGTAAAATGTGAATACCTATACGAGGTATCACTGAAAAGTATATATATATATATTTAAATATATATAAATATATAAACTATTGTTTAAAAAAAAAATATATTGACCCTACGATCAGTGAGTGGTGGATTTATATATATATATATATATATATATATATATATATATATAAATAATTTTATGAATATTAATGTTATTAGAAATATTTAAGACTAACTTAATATTAAGTAATTGTGTTTATATTACACAAACAAGTTTTATATAATAATGAGACTTAAAATTATTTAAAAACGTATGTTTTTCTACATACAACAAAAGATATAAAATACAAAAAGAAATATATTTTTACTAATGTAAAAAATAAAATGAAAAGAAATGAAGTTCACTTCTAATTGAATGAAGGTTTTTTATTTATATATAACTAATGGCAGAGCCCTATTCAAGGAGGGGGTGCTACACGCCTCAGAATCGTCTAATTGAATGAAGGAGTTTTATTATTTATATATATATATATATATTTTTTTTAAATATTAAAAATATTTTATTTAAAATATTTTTAAAGAAAATAACTGTAGTTGTTATTTTTATTTTGATTTTTATAAATTTTTTAAAGTTTTTAACGGAAAATAAAAATTCCCCTAAATTGGGGGGAAAAATTTTAAAAATTCCCCGAAAAAATTTTTACTAAATATTTTTATTGAATGCCCTCTATGGAGCCAATAAATTTGGATGTGAAGAACTGGAGACTTATGTCTCATGTAAGCTCCCACACAAAAAAAAAATAAAAAATATGTTTATTTAATATTTTGTTCAATGGTGAAAGTTGTTTAAGGGGAAAATTATGTTCAAGGATAATATATATATAATGACACGAAGTCACAAAATATAAAAATTTATATAAAAAACTATTATTAAAAAATAGTTTAAAAAAGCGCCAAAACGGTTGTTAAGTAAAAAAATGAATATTAAATTTTTTATGAATATTTTGGGTGAAAGTTCGTGTGCCAAGTATTTAGGCAACACAAAAGTTGGGCGCCACTTAAAATGTGGCGCAAATTAAATGTTTCTAAATGGGGGCGTGAGTTAAAGCACGTTGGGCGCCACTTAAAATGTGGGGATTTGTGACCCAATCTCAGGTAGCTGGGCTAATGAAGACCAGATCACAAATTTATTCCACATTTATTCCTAACCTCAGAAAAATCTCAGACGCGTTACCACTTTCGCTCGATTAGTCTGAAGGCAGCCAATGAATAGTGGAAATAAACTTGTATATATATATATACCCGATGGGTCTCGTGTGGGCCAGGGTAATTACTATATATATATATATAGAATGAAGAATAATTATTTACTCCAAATCTACTGCTATATAGACCGAATGCCCATAAAAAGAACTGAGTTTTTATTTATGATGATTTTGGGGACGAAAAAGTTTTGTTGTATATTAAATTTAATTGAAATTTATTTTAATATATTTTTACTGAAAATTTACTAAGATTATTTTTATATGTAAGTCGCTTCGATGTTTGAAATTATAAAGTTTTTTATTGCGAAATTATTTCTGAATTTCCGAACATATTGTAACCACGTTATCGAACAAATGTAGTATAAATATATAGACTTTCGAACGTTGATAAAGATGAAAAAAACTCAATCAAATTTCAAAAGTATGAAACAATAATAACAACAATATTTGTTGTGATAACGGTAACAATAACAGTACACTACTAAGACTTTCTATAATTAATACTATGAAAGCAATAATAATAATAATAATAATAATAATAATAATAATAATAATAATAATAATAATAATAATAATAATAATAATAATAATAATAATAATAATAATAATAATAATAATAATAATAATAATAATAATAATAATAATAATAATAATAATAATAATAATAATAGAAAGCAGTATAATAACTACACTAAAATAAATATGATAATAATAATAATAATTATTATTAATGGTAATAATTATAGTAATAATTACCAACAATAATTATTATTTGTAGGAATAATCTTCGTTGAAAACACAAAGGTGTTTCAGTAAAAAGATGAATTCCAATAATAACTTTGCTTTTGTTCCTCAATGAATCTAGTTCTTACAAGAAGGCTAGAGACCATTTAGGAACTTGCAAGCAAGGTTTAATAGAGGGAAGACTAATTATTATTACTAAACAGAGGTAAGGCCTCTGTCTAAGGGAACTAACTTGCTCCACCACCAGGGGATAATAAAGTTACCACACCACTATAATTACAATTTATCATGCACGGAAATTTGGGGAAACGCGAAATGTTACACAATTTTTGAAAACTCGCTAAACTTTGAACATTTAATTTTATTATTTTGTGACAAATTTTTATGGATGTGTATATATATATATATATACGTCTATATATATATAGAAATTATATTTGTGTAATAAAAATTATATAATTTCAATTACAAATAGTAATTTTAATTAGATGAGTCCTTTCAAGTAGCTATTTTATTTGTCAATTTTCGACTCGGAAAATTTTCGGCACGTGATCAGTTATCAAGACAATTTTTAAGATTTCTAAGTAAAATTTTATAGATTTATATATATAATTTAACAATTATACATATAAAGAACGATTTCCATTTATAATATTTAAAGGGGGACAATAACATTTTTATGACAAGAATCGATTCTGTGACGACTCTTGCAAAATCCAATTTCAGGTATGAAATATGGAAACATTTAATTTTTGATTTTTAATTATTATTTTCAACTTTTTATTTTCTACGTTCTTTACAATCTATATTTAAGTTTTAATATCAATAAAAATGGTTCTCATTTTTTATTGACGAGGCAATAATTTATAACCTACTATCTAAGTGAAATTTCCGACTTTAACAATAGCGAGATTTTTTCTCTATGAAACATTTACTATAATGAATTTTATTCCTTTAATTTCTGCGTTTTTACTTACTTTTCTTTAACTTTTTATTTTTATTATTATTATTTTTTAATCAAATCTGTGAGTTTGAAATTTTCTAAGTATTTCCCTTATATTAAAATTTCCCAAAATCCTTTATCTTTTCAATTTTCCCCTTTTGCGTTTTTGCTTACTTTTTTGAGTACGACTTTAAAGTTTGTATGTGTAAAAAAAATAAACAAAAAATAAATGTACATCACGTTGTATAAAAAAAGTGTTTGTAACTATTATACTTTTAAGCTTTCACCGAAAAGAGAGAGAATAAAAGATAGATAAAAACCTCGAAGATTCTTCCACCTATCAATAAAACTGGACATCTAAATTTAAGACGGAATAAAAAGGTGACTTGGAAGGTGATTTGCACAGATATTTGGTCTGGTGATAAAAACCAGCTACCAAATAACCGTAGGCGAAATCGGATTAGTCCAAGTCTTTGCGAACTATTCTAACAGAAGTACTTCAACATTATATAGCAACTCGTGGGTCCACTATCAAAAATTGAATTATTCCAAATAGAACAACTCAATCAGAAGAGACTGATTTGCTATACAATGTCAAAACACTTATCAAAAATTAATATATATAACGAATCAAAAAAACTATTGCCTTTTTTTCTAACATATCTGCAAGGAGAGAAGGGGGGCTAATAGCCATTAGTGGGGTCCTATCAGTTTGTCCAGGAAGGCTTTATGAATGACATAACTACACAATTTTCCTAGGATCAACATCTATCGGAAGGAAAGTTTTCAATGGTTCCGCTGTGAATTTATAAAAAAAAGAATTCATCAGCCCTAAATTAAATGTCGGTAAGACGCCTCCAAAAAATGGCGCGGAACCTCTAAAAAATTGAAGGGGGAAGCTCGTTTGAAAAATAAGCTTCATCAAAAATATTATGCTACTTTAACTGCATTATAAATGAATCTTGTAGAATCTCTTTCGACTCGGAATGCAAAATTATGGGAACGGAGTCTACTGATGATAAGAGCAGTAAATAAGAATGAGTGCTCGCCACTTCCAATCGCTCCTTTTTATACTCGATAGAGAAGATGCGAAAAGAGTTGATCGCAAGTAATTAATCAAATAAACCTCAATTTTGAATTATTGATGTTACAATGACAAATTTACTATTAAAAGATAGCGAATTTAAAACTATATAGTAAATAAATAAATTTATTGAATGAATCAATGTGGATTTATTATAAAAATTATCGAAAGTTCATGATGGCGGTCTTTGGCAACTCATCACGTGTTTGATACAGGATATTTTTTATCCCATAGAGAATTATATGATAAATATAACTTTTCAATTAAGGGTAATTATCAATTTTAACAACAATTAATAAGACCAGTATTCTCTACTGATCAATTTGGTACAAGAATCAAGTCTCTAGCACAATTATGAGGCAAGATATGTTAATACTTCGATATAGAAAAAATGCAAGGTCAGTTGGGGTCAAAACTTGACCTTTCGATTGAAGGAGGTCAATGACACTTATGTAAATGAAAGATTGGAGTGTTAAGACCAACTTGAAATACTAACCAAGTCTGGCACTCATGGAGCACCTGGTCAACGAAGAGGGGGAAGGAAAACTTTCAATGTGAATTTTTCAATATTTTGAGAAGCCTATTTTGTCAAGTGGTTCATTGTAATTATAATTATTTAACTAAAACTTCGATTGAAGTAAAACTTTATCAAAATGCAGTTCTATATCTTTAGTATAATTAAGGGAAGTTTGAAACTTCAAAACGTTATCAAAGGGAAGTTAGATGCAAACCGGTTTTTTGTATCCGTTTCATTTTTCTCAATTTTGTGGAAGGAAGAGGTTATATATATATATATATATATATATATATATATATATATATATATATATATATATATATATTATATATATATATATATTATTAGTTATTATATATATTATTATTATATATATATATATATATTATTATTATATATATATATATTACTTTTTATATATATATATATATATATATATATTAAGTTATATATATATTATATTATTATTATTATTACATATTATTATATATACATATATATTATTATTATTATTATATACATTATTATTATTATTTAGAAGATATAATTATTATTATTATTACATATATATATATATATATATATATATATATATATATATATTATATTATTATATATATATATACATATATATAAAATATTTACTTATAGATAATAGTTTTTGACATGAATAAGAAGAATCCGGTGAAATTTTTAACAAAAATAATATGGGGGGGGGCTCCAGCCCTTAACCCCATTTTTAGGGGTTACAGGTAACCCAGGGGTCCCAAACTTGGAACTTTTACTATTTATTATTAAATGAATTAATATTGTGAATTTCAAAGGCGTAGCTCAATTATAAGGGATACTTTACTCCTACGAGCCCTTAGTGGTGTACGGTATGGTATTTTGAGATTTCTGGTTTAAAATTGCACCGACTGTCCAGGCAATTTTATATTAATAAATTTTAATTTTTATATGAAAATGATTATTAAGATTATTATTTACAAAATTTTAAGAGGAAATAGCGATGACTAATGCATTCACAATTCCCTTGATCACGATCGCAAATCAACCACTCGCGAATCCAGTCATCAAAACCCAAAAGGAAAACTGGCCACAAGTGGCAAATGAAGTAATTTAAAAAATAAATTACGACATTATTTATTTTCCTGTAGATGTTATAGTTTTCTAGTTACATCTGCCTCTTTCGGGACGTTGGTCATAGCGAGCGGTTATTGTATTCTTCTAAAAATGTGTTTTAAAATTCTAAAGCATAAAGACGCTATAGTACAACAATCAACGAAGCAGTCAATCTTAAACATATCTCGAAACATGTTACGGAAAGCTTCGAAACTTTTCCGTAAGATATCTACATCTTGTACACAGTATTTAATACATTCCTTCTTAATATCATAATCCTTGTTAGTAAACGATGCATACCATTCAATAAACTCATTTGCCTCGTATCACCACTGGTCTACCAAACATATCGATAGAAAGGGAACTACATACCCATTAGGCGAGTGCTGTAAACTTAGAAAGAATCCCTTTCCAGACAATACAAACTCCATATTTGGTAAGACTTGCTATCAAGGCACAGTACTGCGTAGTCTAGCCCATGATGTTTAAATGATGGTCAGGCGATATTTGCGTCTTCTTTTAATAGATTGTTCAGCATCGCCTCTGTTCAATAACAATCTATTATACACGAATGGGTGACAGCGTTCCACATAAGCAGCCACGGGTATTAAAGAGCCTTTGCTTCAGCAAAGAGCAAAGAGGTTGTTAGGTCAGGGCATTTCCTTCTACCTCTGCATTTGGGCCATTTCCGAGTGGGGCCACCGTCTACCACACTTCATTACTCACCTCCAATTCTTTTCACCAATATTTCACCACACCAAAGCCACAGCGCGCATGAAATCATTTTCTCGTTGCTGTCGGGATATCGTGTTGGTATGTCGGCAGTGTTAGCATGTGTGGCTTAGGTTCTGTCTTTTTGCTTTGCAATAGGTTTCATATATCATCATGCTTGTTCGACATGATTCATAAGCAGTCCTGCAATGAATTTTTCACATTCATGTTTCAGCTGCGCTCGCTTATCAAAGTTACTTCAGTATTGCATTGGGACAAATACATTTTTTACCAATACGGCTTATGATTTTCGCATTGCAAAGCTGGCGGCCATAATCGGCAACAGTAATTGTTCTCACCGCGGGTTTGCGCCTGATCAGTCGGCAGCCAAACACTGTTTACACCCAGATGATGTATATTATTGATTCATTAAAGATGTAACATTTAGAACAGCCACCTGCACATTTTTGCAGTTTGTTCGTAATGCCAGGCATTACACCTTCGCGCCAGAGCTAATGTTCGGGGCAATTTGTCGTGCCCGTGGCTATCGGTTTTTCCCGATCTTCTTCAGTAGGTCTATGCACTACACTGAATCCTCTTTCCCCATCATTACTATACACAAAAATCCTACATTTTAAGACTCTCTCTATTATTTCAAATTTATCAGAACTTACGTAATTTCAGCAGCTTGATGCTCTGCAGCTGGTCAAGCGTGATTTTCTCCAGCCACGCATTAGACTCCCAAACATGCGATGCATCGCTTAGTACATTTGGGTCAGCTACTCTTTTCATCTATCGGTCCTGCAAATTCATTAGTCTTTTTATATTTACCTCGTCCAGTATCTTGTCTCGGTATTCAATCCGCCGATTTCCGGCTTGCAAAATACTCTGGACTACAGCGAATACCTGACTTTCAATACGTTCGTCGGTTGATCACCAGACTGAAATGGTGCTCAAAGCCTGTTGTATAAATGAGCTATACCTCTCATCACTCTTTCAATTGGCCTTCGTGCACCAAACATTAATGTGGTCTGGGAACGAGCTCGTTATTGTCGATAATCCTCAGAGACGACAATACGACTCTATTAAACGCAGTCGCTTATGTCTAAACTCTATTAAACACCAGGGATTCGTCCATTCTAACTTACAGTAGAGGCGCACAGACTTCACCAACCCTATCGATTTTAGTGTCGATAGGATGCCTCCTTCCTTTTTTCCGTCAAAAAAAAGAAGATAAGAGTTGGCAAATAGTCTCATATAAGGTAAAGTATATATATATATATATATATATATATAGAAGAAGATATATATATATATATTGTTATATTATTATATTATATATTATTATTATTATATTATATATATATATATTTATTATATATATATATATATATATATTATATTATTATTATTATATTATATATATATATATATATATATATATTTTTATATATACATATTATATATAAGTATATAGTATATATATATATATATATATATATATATATATATATATATATATATATATATATATATATATATATATATATATTCTCTTTTATATATATATATATATGTACTTATTCTATTTTTTTTTTGACAGAAAAAAAGGAAGAATGAAGATTTCACTGCAGCGACTTCGTCGATAAGGAAGAGGGTTGGGTATGGGGAAAAGTCTGCATACTCGATGCAATGTTACAGGATTAGGAGTGGACGAATCCCTTGGGGTTTAATAGGGGTTTAGACTTAAGCGATGCATTTAATAGAGTCGTATTAGATGTCATTAGACATCTAAGAGAGGAGATTAACTATCGACAATATGAGGCTCGTTTTACGTTCACATTTAATGATGGTGCACGAAACCAATTCGTTGTAGTTGTACCTTTCAGAGAAATAAGTGATGAGGATATAGTATCTCATTTATGCAATAGGCTTGAAACCGCATTTCAGTCTGGAGATCAATATACATTTTCTGATTTTATTATTGAAGTCAAGATTGTTCATAACCCATCAGGGTCAGGAATAATTATTCCTACAGGTGCAAAATTCGAGGGAGTCGATGGATTGAGTACAACTCATTTATTTAGAAGAGTGCAACAGAGAATAAATAAAAAAAAAAAAAAAGAGTATAAAATCGATGATGCTGTAGGTTGTGGATTTAAAGCAATAGCTATGGCCCAAATGTATAAGGCAGGTAAACCCCGTTATACTATCAAGTCTAATGCATTGAAAACGGAGGGAGAGAAAATCGCTGACCAGTGCAAATTAAAATATGCTGAGCCATTAAGTTCTGATAAATTTGAAGTAATCGAAAGAGTCTTAAAATGTAGGATTTTTGTGTATAGTAATGATGGGGAAAGAGGATTCAGTGTGGTGCATAGACCTACTGAAGAAGATCGGGAAAAACCATTATACGTTTTAGGTTTCGATAGAATTGCTGAACATTATTTCTATGTACCCGAAGGTGTAATACCCTTAACATTACAAGGACTTAAACGTAAAAATATTGCAGGTGACATTTTTTGTTCTAAATGTTACATCTTTGTAGATAATATTATACATCATCATGACAAAGAATGTTTGTATTATAATTGTAAACAGTGTTTGAAGTATGACTGTCCAGGTAAATTGCTTGATGGGGAACAATTACTGTATTGCCAAGAATGTAACCGTAACTTTTACAATGCTAAGTGTTTTGAAAGTCATAAGAAATTGTGTGGTAAAATCTATATTTGTCCAAAATGCAATACACAAGTAACACCTGATAAAAACACGGCATGAATGTGAAAAAATTCATTGCAAGGTTTGCTATGAATCGTATAATCCTCTTGAAGGTAAGCATGATTGTTATATGAAACCTATTGTGCTTAAAGAACTAAAAGAAGGTGAGGAACCTAAAAATACACATACTATTTACTATGACATAGAAACTTACCAACACAACCACCAGATTAATCCCGACAATAATAACGAAGAAATAGACATGGTTCCATACATACTTGTAAGCACAGTTGTATGTTATAAATGTAGTGAAAAAGAATTGGGAGATGAACAATGTGAGAAGTGTATGACAAAACGAACTGAAATTTTCCAAATAAATTTAAATGCAGAAGGTATCTATGAGAAATGCCCTGTTGATCAATTCATAACGTATCTTGCTTCTTTTGCTGAAACGCATAAAGATGCTAATATAGTTGTAGCTGCCCATAATGGAGGGCGCTTTGATACCCAGTTCGTGTATAATAGATTGTTATTGAGACCAGAAGGCGATGCTGTTAAAGGTAATCCTATTAAAAGAGGCACAAATATCATCGCCCTGACATCATTTAAAAACATCATGTTTAAAGATACACTTAATTATATGCCTTGTGCTTTAAAAGCCTTACCAAAATGTATGGGTTTAGATGGTAATCTGGAAAAGGGATTCTTTCCCTATAAGTTTCTTACTCGCCCTAATCTAGATTATGTAGGTCCTATTCCTTCTATCGATATGTTTGAAGTAGACCGAATGAATGATACTGAAACAAATGAGTTTATTGAATGGTATGCATCGTTTACTAACAAGGATTATGATATTAAGAAGGAATGTATTAAATACTGTGTACAAGATGTAGATATCTTACGGAAAAGTTTCGAAGCTTTCCGTAACATGTTTCGAGATATGTTTAAGATTGATTGCTTAGTTGATTGTTGTACTATTGCGTCTTTATGCTTTAGAATTTTTAAAACTACATTTTTAGAAGAGAATACAATAGCCCATCTAGGTCGAGGCGAACAGAAAAATTATTCTTACGAAGGGATCAAATGGTTAGAGTTTATGGAACATTATACGGGACAAAGTATTACTCATGCTCGCAATGGTGGAGAAAGAGGCTTTAAATTGATGAATAAAGCAGCATTCCCTGATGGGTATGCTGAAGTTCCTGTTTCAAAATATAGACCTATCAAAGATGCCGATTTTATCCAACTTAGAAATCTAGTTGTAGATGAAACTCTAAAAACCAAGAATGAACAAGAATGGGAAGCTATGGATAATGCAGCTGAGCGCGCTGGTACAGGACCTGTTGAGAAGAAACGAATAGTATATCTATTCCATGGGTGTGCATGGCATGGTCATCAGGGATGTGAAAAGGGAAAGACACGGCATGATGAAGCAACAGCTCTAGATATGTACACGATGACTATGGCACAGGAGAAAGCATATAAGGATAGTGGATTCGAAGTGGTGAGGGTATGGGAATGCGAATGGGAAACCATGAAAAAAGAAGGCAAAGTACGTTTCGTGACCTCTAATGATGATGATAATGATAACAATGGGGGAGAAGAAGAAGAAGAGGGTTTAGGCCATTATGTTAATAGAATCGCGAATGATGTGGCCCATGGTAAACTTAATGTAGGTGAGGCTCTATATGGAGGAAGAACAGAGCCCTTCGTCTACTATTATCCTCCTACAGATGGAAAAACAAAAATTAATTACTTGGATTTTACATCGTTATATCCATGGGTTCAGAAAACCCAGGCATTCCCTAGTGGTATACCCACAAAATTGGTAGGGTCTGAACTACCTACCATTGAAGAATTCAGTAGAGAGGTTAATAAAGAAAAGTATTTTGGGTTAGCTAATGTCTGGGTCCTTCCACCTAATAAGCTCTATATGCCAGTTCTACCAGGAAGATACGATGAAAGACTCGTGTTCACATTGTGCAGGACATGTGCAGAAACGAAGCAGGAAACATTATGTAAACATACTAAGCGACAACGTGAATTCCGTGGTGTTTATACTACACCAGAATTAGAATTAGCATTAAAGAAAGGATACAAAATCACCAAACTTAATGAGATATGGACATTTACACCCAAGATAGGATTGTTCACTGAGTATATAAAAGAATTCCTAAAGATAAAGACTGAGGCATCAGGTTTACCAGCAGGAATACCAGGGTTCGATAGTCCCATGTTCAATCAATTCATAGAGGACTTTGAAAGAATCGAGGGGGTGAAACTCGATAGAGAAAAGATAGGGAAGAATGCTGGGCTTCGTTTTATAGCGAAATTATGCCTTAATTCTCTTTGGGGAAAATTTGCCGAACGTGCTCCACATTGTGAAGATATTATCTGTCACACCGATGCTGAGGTATGGAAGTTGTTTAGAAGAGCAGATGTAGAAGTACAGGATGTCTCCTGTATAGGTAAGAGATATATTGTTTCTGTGAAGTATACTTCTCTTGCAGAGCAAACAACCAGAAGCACTAATATAGCTATAGCTGCTTTCACTACAGCTCATGCTAGAGTGAAACTATATAATCTTCTTGAGGAGTTAGGACAAAGAGTCTTATACTGTGACACCGATAGCTGTGTCTTTGTAACAGGGGAGGGAGAAACTGATCCGGCTGTAGGGAAATTTTTGGGTGATTTAACTGATGAAATAGGTGAGGGTAATAGTGCTGATGCCTTTGTATGTACAGGTCCTAAATCTTACGCTGTACGAATTATAAAAGAGGACGGGTCCATAGATCATATAATAAAAGCTAAGCTAAAGGATTAACATTAAACAAAACAACTAGCGAAATAATTAACTTTAACACTATGCTGAAACTGGTCATAAATAACATGGATGATGATGATGAGAATGAACGATTGATAGATGATGAAGAGCATTATTATTATTCTAAACTTAGGGAGGGGGGTGATATCACTGCAATAATAGCTGACGAAATGAGAACAAGAGAGGGTACAGAGAGTTTGCATGGTAACGCTTATCATAAGGATGAAACAACAAACCCTCATGTAGAAATTAAAGATAAAGATATGGCATTTAAAACTCCTACAATGAGATTTAAAGCCGATAAAAAAGGTAAAATGAAGATTCGCAAAGGTCTAAAGAGATTAAGAATGACTGGTAATAAACGTGTTCTTATTAAAAAATCCGCACGTACAATTCCATATGGCTTCAGAGGAATCCTCTTTCCCCTTATAGTTAAAGAAAGATCCAATGTTCATTAAATGTAATATATATATATATATATATATATATATATATATATATATATATATATATATATATATATATATATATATATATATATATATATATATATATATATATATATATATATATATATATATATATATATATATATATATATATATATATGAATAATTTTATTTTTCTATGTGTATTTTTATGATATTTTTTTAATAAATAATTAAAAATAAAATTTTTTTCTTTCAAATCCTTTTTATTATAAAATAATAATAAATAATAATAATAATAGAACTTGATTTTATGTTATGTTTATCCAAAATGATACTAAAAATGCGACTTGAATCAGTAGATCAATAGATCAATGGATCAGGAGATCAATAGCTGGATTGGTTGGAGTTGATGGTTTGATTTAGTGATTTACTGCTTTAGGGTATGTAAAACGTTACAATTTTAGTAAAAATTTGACCTTAATCAATAGATCAATAGATCACGACTGGACAGGAGGGAGGTTGGATAGTGGTTTGATTTAGTGATTTACTGCTTTAGGGTGTGTAAAAACGTAAATTTGTAAGTTATAAGAATAATAATAATAATAATAATAATAATAATAATAATAATAATAATAATAATAATAATAATAATAATAATAATAATAATAATAATAATAATAATAATAATAATAATAATAATAATAATAATAATAATAATAAAATTTACGAAACAATGCTGGAAAAACCAAACTAGCTTTTTAGGATTCCTATAATTATCTACCGGACCCGGCGGTGTCGGTGCTGTGGTGCGGACGCGGAACCTAAGGTGAAGCCGGAACCGGAACCGGAATCGCGTCCCGGAACCAGAGGCTGAGACGGTGCTGCGGACCCGGAGCTGCTGCTGCTGCTGCAGAAGCAAACGCTAAAGACACGAAACAAAGGGCATGAATGCATTGTCGCATGCTGAATCGATATTGATTTCGAACGCTATGCAAGACGCTGACGCAGGAAGAGACGCAGAAGGTGACAAAGGATATGTAGAAGGGGTTTTAAAACAACTCAAAAGTGTTTCCACTTCTTCAACCTAATAATAATAATAATAATAATAAT